>JAJPUD010002289.1:320488-335042 GCA_023553655.1 Myrmecobius fasciatus | reverse complement strand
GATATTTCTGGGGGACTTAATTTTTGGGTTTCTTTCAGGAGGTGATCGGTGGATTGTTTCAAGGAGTATTTTGCCTTCTGGGTGTAAAATATCAGGGCAGTTTTCTTTTATGATTTCCTGGAATATAGTGTCCAGGTTCTTTTTTTCATCATGGCTTTCAGGAAGCCCTATAATCCTTAGATTGTCTCTCCTAGATCTATTTTCCAGGTCAGTTGTTTTTCCTAGGAGATATTTCATGTTTTTCTCTATCTTTTCATTTTTTTGTTCTTGTTCAACTGATTCTTGAAGTCTTGATGAGTCATTAATTTCCAATTGTTCGATTCTAATTTTTAATGTCTTATTTTCTTCACTTACTGTTTTTAGTTCCTTTTGCAATTGACCAATTACATTTTTTTGTTCACTGCATTCTTTTTCCATTTTTTCTATTTTATTTTGCAGTGATCTCATTTCATTTCCCCATGTTTCTTCTAACTCTCTTTTAAGATTTTTTATGCAATCTTCAAAGAGAGCCTTGTGACATGGAGACCAATTTATGTCTCTTTTTGGGACTTTTTCTGGAGTTGCTTTACCTTTAGGGGCCTCAGGATTTGAGGTCTGTTCTTCCCTCTCTCCATAAAAGTTGTCTATGGTGAGAGCTCTTTTTGGTTTTTTATTCATTTTTTTTAAAGGTGTGAGGTCTGTTTAGGGCAAAGGTGGGACAGCTGCTTTAATTTGCCCTGGGGCAGTTCTGCTGATTGAGTTATTTCAGGAACTGGGCAGTTCTGCTGATTGAATTATGTCAGGGCTGGGCAGCTCCGCTGATTGAATTATTTCTGGTGCTTATCAGACCTGTTGTTTGATTGATTGCTTTAAGGTGCTGTGTAATGGCAGCTAGTTAGGATGCTCATCAGGGGTTCAGTGGTTCACAATCTATCCCCCTCAAAAGGCAGACCCTCCAAACCACCTGCCCACAATCAGGACAAATTGTTCCAAGAGGCTCGCAGAAGACTCCCAGGTGTGTGAAAAGCACAACGCTCCCACTCCTGTTCTGACTCCTGTTCCAGCTCCCTGCTCCAGCTCCCTGCCCCGGTCTCCCTGTGCTGCAGTCTGGGTTCAGTAGGCCACCCCCTGCCCCATTAAAACAGACTTGTTTTGAGGTTCCTCCAGAGTATCTTCTTCTAGAATCGCGTTGCTCTCCGGATATTGTGGATTTTTTTGCTTCAGAATCAGTCTAGAGGCTTCATATTTTGTTGGTTTGAGGGGAGGTTAGAGGAGGTTACAGAGAATCCTGTCTGATCTCCGCCACCATGGCTCCACCCCCGGAAGGACCCTGCTGATCATTTCTAACAGAACAATAATATTCCATAATATTCATATACTATAATTTATTCAATCATTCCCCAATTGATAAGCATCCACTCAGTTTCCTGTTCCTTGCCACTACAAAAAGAACTACAACAAATATTTTTGCACATGTAAGTCCTTTTCCCTTTTTTATGATCTCTTTGGCTCAATAGAGACACTGCTAGATCAAAGGGTATGCACAATTTGATAGTCCTTTGCATAGTTCTAAATTGCTCTCCAGAATGGTTGGATTATTTTACAATTCCACCAACAATATATTAGCATCCTAGTTTTCCTACATTTATCATTATCTTTTCCTGTCATCTTATCCAACTTGAGAACTGTATAGTAGTTCCGCAGAGTTGTTTTAATTTTCATTTCTCTGATCAATAGTGATTTAGAGCATCTTTTCACATGACTACAAATAATTTTAATTTCTTCATCTGAAAATTGTCTGTTCATATGTTTTGACCATTTAACAATAAGAGAATGGTTTATACTTTTATAAATTTGAGTCATTTCTCTATATATTTTAGAAATTAGGCCTTTATTAGAACCCATGGATATAAATTCCCCCTTCCGCAGTTTTCTGCTTCTCTTCTAATCTTCTGCATTGATTTTGTTTGCAGAAAACCTTTTTAATTTATTATAATCAAAATTATCCATTTTGCATTTTATTATGTACTCTAGTTCTTTTTTGGCCATAAATTCTTTCTTTTTCCACAGATCTGAGAGGTAGACTACCCTTTGTTCTTCTAATTTGCTTATAGTATCATTCTTTATATCTAAATCATCATCCAATTTCAACCCTGGCCATATTTGAACTGTCATTCTCCTGTATTCCCATTGTCACCTGGTACTCTAGTAATGATTCTAGAAACCTGAGCTTCTGTTTGGTGACCCAAATCAACCATCTTCATGCTATACCAATTCATGTATGCCCTTCTTTTCCAGATCTAATTCTGACAGCATTAATCACAATTACAATGCAATTCACTGATATGTGTCAATCACCATCCCCATGACTTCTTGTCCATAGCACTTATTTCTTGCCACTACTTCTTTTTGTATGTCAGATTCCCTTTTTGCAACGTAAGTTTCTTTAGAACAGAGTCTTTATCCCTAGCATTTAACATAAAGTCTGAAACACATTCATTTATAATACCAAAATCATTAAAAAAATAAAAAATAAAACAACTAAAAACTAATCTTAGTCTTTGGAACTAATGTAAAGGGAGCTAGAACATTCTCAGCTCCCCACCACTAACTGGTTATCATTTTCTTGCTATTCTTTATCCTGAAGTTAGTCAATCTCAATTATTTTGTAGTTGAATAATGGCCAGCATTTCTTCATAATCTTGCCTTTATTTAAGAATTCTGATTTCATGCATACCACATTCTGCTTGAGCTCTAAAAACTCTGCTTATGATCTTCATGTAATGAAAAATGAATAGTGAAGCTATTTCTTTTTTATGTTGCATTGTATTTTTATGTATTCTATTAGACATTTCCTAATTATATTTTTGAAGCTATTTCTTATCTTCAGGGATATAGAATAGTGCCTTTTCCCTCAAGGAATGAAGGTGAAAAGGTGAAAAACTAGAGAGAAAAATAGCATGATGATGCTTACTCTACCTCCACATGGAGGGATATTTTTATTGGATTTTTGCTGACCTACTTGTTTGATGATCTATAAGTGTAACCTCTGATTAAAAAAAAAACTACCATTATTTTTAGACTCTTTCTTACCTGATCGATAGGTGAATGTTGTATGTAAAAAGTACGTTGGGTCTGCTTGCTTAAGATTTCTGTTCTTACATAGGACTCTAACTGCCTATATTTAGTTCAATTAAAATAAAAACACAGCACAAAATGACTTCCTTCAGACCAATCTAAATTGTATCATAGTTGTGGACAAAACCAATTTCCTTTCGTATGGCTTCATATCCCAGAAAAAGATCTATATACAAGGGCTCTAGTGAAGCAGAAACATGTGCCCCATGTCTTTAAATGTGTGTGTATATGTGTGTGGGGAGGTGAATCAGTGGGTTTGTGGGTGTGTACATATTCTACTGGTAGATTGTGTATTATAACAAACCCTGTAGTTAGACTAAAGTTGGGTGTGACTATGTTTCTTTTCTTTGAGATCTGGAACCAGTTTAAGTAATTTAGCAATGAATATGAAGTCCTAGGAGACCAATTCAATTTCCTCATTTAGGATATGCACCTCTCTGAGCAAGGAATATATTGAAGTCGTAATAGGAGCTTGAGGTTGGAAAAACCCAGACCAATTGCTTCTGTTGGCAAAAAGTTTTTATAGCCATTCTGTAACATGTGAATGGGATAGAGTGGTCCTTTGGGGGAAGAAAATTGGCAAAGAAAGTAGAACATGGACAAATATAGGGAAACATGAGAAGTATGGGTGTGATAGACTATTTTCAATAGTAACTGATCCTGGTATATATAAGCATAAAGCAAGAATGTATCTTTCCCATATTATTATCTGATATAATATAAAAATGCTAATAATAGCAATAAGACAAAAGGAAAAAAAAACATTATAAGCAAGAGAGACCTAAAGCTTATCCTACTTACTGCTAAAAATATTCTTAGAAAACCTAATAGAATCAGCAAACAAACTGAAACCATGAATAGTTTCAATAAAATAGTGAAATACATACAGCCCTAGGTGAGGGATCAGACATATGATCTCATTCACAACAGAAAATTTTGAAGAGGAAACTCCTACTAATACAAACTGGCACCTTCTTTGAAACTTATGATCTTATAGATTTTCCTGGGGACACTGAAAAACTGATTTGCCCAAGTTAAAACAGCCACAAAGTATAATAAGAACAAAAGAGCCTAGAAATGGTTTCAGCCAGAAAACAATTGGTTGCTTTGCAAAGGAGAAGAAATGGTAGAAAAGAGTGATTCCAATTTAAAAAAGAAACCAATTTATAAAATCTTACTGAAAAGATTTATGAGAGATTTTGAACAGTAATGCTGTTAAAAAACAAGAAACAGTGGAAGCAAAATATGAAAAAGATTGGTAAGATATATAGTTGAAGTTAGCCAAAAGGTATTTATTATGAAACTGAAAGAATAAGAACCAGGAAAATAGAAAAGGGTTGTAAGAAAATAAAGATGGGAAAAGTAATTAGAATAAACCTAGTATAATCAGAAGAGCTGTAAACTGGAAGTGACACAATTTTGAAGTAATTGAGAGATTTTTTTCTCAAAGCATAAGATCAAAGGATAGTATTTTCTCATTAAAAAGAATTTCTCAGAGTTTTATTTTTTGAGGATGAGCAAAAGAATATCAATAACTCCAGAGTCAAATATCAACTTTCCAATATCTACAAAACTTTTCCTGAAAGTATTCTGTATACACATCAGGTTTCCTTGATGAAAATATGAGAAGGAAATAATCAAGCTTTCACAAACAATAAACAATCCATATATTTACAGACACAATTGACTAAAAAGTTAGAGAAATGGGGCAGCTAGGTGGCGCAGTGGATAGAGCAACAGCCCTGAAGTCAGGAGAACCTGAGTTCAAATCTTGTCTCAGCCACTTAACATTCTTTAGCTGTGTGACCCTGAGCAAGTCACTTAACCTCAATTGCCTCAGCAAAAAGCAAAAAAATAAAAATAAAAAGTTAGGGAAATATAAGATCCCATTTTGATTGTCATTTGTTCACTGAAAAAAAACAAACAAAAATCCCATATGATTTAGTAACAATAATGCCGATTTCAACTCTTCTCCAACAGGCTGTAATGACTACTTTAATGTAATTTAAGAGTTGCTGAAAGATTCAACACTAGAGATTATTTTTAAAACTTCTGATTATGAAAGTCAATTAGATATAATGGATATGTGATCATAAATTCAGGAGTTCCCTTAATTGATACAATTTGCAATCCATTCATGCCTACTTATTCTATGGGTTTTTGGTCCTGACATCCTGAATAGTTTACCACAGGAGTCCCACTCAAAATGTTTGATGCCTTCCTCATTTTTATCTAACATTCTGAAGTTATAAATGGAATGCAATGACTATTTAGCCTACCCTGAGTCTTTCTCTACATTATTCTTTGTATGATAATTTTTAGTTTTTTGGAGACAGCAGCATTCCATATCTTTTCATATAGCAAAACAGGTAAAATGTTAGCATGAAAAAGATGGGTCTTTGATTTTGTTTAATGTTTGAGGTAATGAAAGATCTTTATAATTTCTGGGAAGACAATTTGGATTCAAACTGAAATATGTATGACAGACATGCATCTGCTCCATTTTTCCTATGTAGATTGAAAGGTCTTCATTTTTTTTCCCTACAGATCTCTACCATGATGCTCTTTAATGCCTTGGAATGTGAGGAAATTGGCAAAATGTCTTCTGCAAATGGGAGCATTAACCATTTCCTTCTTTAACCTACACCCTGCTGTGGATCTCTGGTGAATATCTTTGACAAGCATGCATGTTCCTGTTTTAAGCTTCCCCCAATGTCTTGTTTTGTTTTTGTTTTATCAAAGAGTCTTTGAATAGGATCATTTCTGTTATTATATCTACTAAAATTTCCAAATGATCTATATATATAGAAAAAAGACACCTTACCATAAAAGAGCCTGTAAGAGTTTTTCTTTTGCTGTTGTTATAACAAGTTCTAACAAGAAAAAAATACTTTTTCATGATCAACAAATAATCAATGCAATGGAGTCTTATCTTATCTTTTAATTTTAGTTACAACTTTCAATTAATTGTAAAATGATAATAAATGTTAACATTTATGCTGCTTTAAAGTCTGTAAAAATGAAGTGAAGACAAGATGGCAGTGCAATAGAAGGCAATGGGATTGAACTCATTGACAAACTCCTCTAAATGGAAGGATTGTTCCAAAATTCACCAGACTCTATACTGATGAAGGAAGACAGAAAAAGTTAGTGTTAGTCATCCAATCCAGCTTGGTAAAGAAAGAAAATTAGAAATGTTCACAGAAGTTGGGGATGTCACTGTGCCAGAAGCATACTATTCATAGAGCATACCAATGTTCATGGAGATAGTGTGCACTAGATGAAGAGGAGATCCTACATTCATCTCAAAACACTCCTAGACCCATAAGAGCACTGTAATAGAGACAGGTAGAAATTGGTAGCTTTTTGCTCATTACCTAGTTCTAGATTGTAGCTCAATGGCTACTTGGGAAGAGTTCCTGACTTGGAGAATAAAATTTCCAGGCAGAGAAACCCAGGACTGTGTATGAAGAAAAGAAAAAATTCAAAAGTCATCAGCAGTAGCAATAGTGATGTAGCTCATAAATCAAGGAAAGCAGGGTCTTACTTCTTATATCTAGTCCCAGGCTACAAAGGAATAACCAGGACAGGAATCCCAGACCAAAAAGAAACTTATAATTCTGCTACTCTGAACAAATAGGTCTTTCTAGCTGACTGAAAAGGATGGATTCTAGCAGCACTATATTTTTAACCCAAAGTAAAATTCAGTCCAGGAACTTTCAGGGCTCAGACCAGAGGGCAGACTTTGCCCTACATCAGACCATTTTAGGAGCACTGAAAGTTTGCATTTCTTCAGACTCTCTTTGAGATGCTAGAAAAGCACAATAATTACCACCCTAAGAAAGAAACAACAGAATCAACCCAGACTTACTTTTCAAAAGTGTGGCAGAGTCCAGACCTAGCATCAAGTCTGAAATCAGGAGGTAGGATGGAAGAATGGGCAAACAACAAAAAGCTACTATGATAGCAGGGATAGACAAGACAAATGCAGAAGAGAATGAGTCCCCAAAACATGTACAAATCATGTCTCATATTAAAAACATAGTTTGGGCACAATCAACTAGAATTCCTGGAATAGATGAAGCTGAATTAAAAAAAAAAGTTGCAGGATATAAAATACACCCACAGAAATCATCAGTATTTCTATATGTTACTGACAAAGCCTATCAGTAAGAGATAGAAAGAGAAATTCCATTTAAAATTATTGTAGACAAAATAAAATACTTGGGGCTCTACCTGCCAAGACAAACTCAAGAACTATATGAACACAATTACAAAACACTTCTCACACAAATGAAATCAGATCTAAAGAATTGGAAAAATATTACGAGGTCAAGCTAATATAATAAAAACGACAATTCTGCCTAAATAGGTCTACTTGTTCAGTGACATATTAATCAAACTGCCAAAAAATATTTATAGAACTATAAAAATAATAACAAAATTACGTGGAAGAACAAAATATCATGAATATCAAAGAAATTAATGAAAAAAAATACAAAGGATTGTGGCTTAGCAGTACCAAACCTAAAGCTACATTATAAAGTAGCAGTTATCAAAACCATTTGTTACTGGTTATAAAAGAGAATGGTCCATCAGTAGAATAGATTAGATACACACAACATAATAATCAAGGGCCATACCAATCTAGTATTTGATAAGCCACCAAACTTCAACTTCTGGAGTAAGAACTTACTATTTGACAAAAATTGCTGGGAAAACTGGAAAATAATATGGCAGAAACTCCTCATAGAACTACATCTCACACCCCATACCAAAATAACGTCAAAGTGAAAACATGATTTGGGCATAAAGGATGATATCATAAACAAATTAGGAGAGCAAGGGATAATTTATCTATCAAATCTTTAGAGAAGGGAGGAATTTATGACCAAAGAAGAACTAGAGAACATTATGAAAGATAAAAGTGGACAACTTTGATTATATTACATTAAAAAGGTTTTGCACAAAGAAAACCAACAGAAACAAAAAAAGGAAGTACAATACAGGGGGAAAATCTTTACAACCTGTATTTCTGATAAAGATCTAATTTTTAAAATATATAAAGAACTGTGTCAAATTTGTGAGAATGCACATCATTCCTCAATTGATAATAGTCAAATGATATGAACAATTTTCAGATGATGAAATTAAAGCCATTTATAATTGTATGAAAAAATATTCTATATCACTATTGATTAGATAAATGCAAATTAAAACAACTGAGGTACTACCTCATACCTCTCAGATTGGCTAAGATGACAAGAAAAGGTAATGATAAATGTTGGAGGAGATATGGGAAAGCTGAGATGGAATTGTGAAATGATCCAAACATTCAGGAGAGCAATCTGTAACTGTGCTCAAAGGGATGTAAAACTGTGCATACCTTTTGATCCAGCAGTGCTATTACTGGGTCTGTATCTTAAGGAAATCATAAAGGAGGGAAAAGAACCCACATGTGCAAATATCTTTGTAGCAGCTCTTCTTTGTGGTAGCAAAGAATTGGGAAAGGTGTGGATACCCATCAATTGGGGAATGGCTGAACAAGTTGTGATACATGAACAACATTGTTGTTTTTTAAAAAGTGATAAGAAAGCTAATTAAAGAAAGGCCTGGAGAGATTTACATGAACTGATGCTGGGCAAAACAAGCAGAACCAGGAATACATTATACACAATAACAAGTTGAATGATCAACTAAGAAAGACTTGATTCTTCTCAGTGGTTCAGTGATACAAAGCAATCCCAATAGACTTTGGACAGAAAAATGCCATCTGCATCCAGAAAAAGAACTAAAGAGAGTGAATGTAAATCAACACATACTATGTTCACTTCTTTTTTCTGTTTTTTTTTAATCTCTTCCATGTTTTTTCCCTTTTGCTCTGATTTTTCTCTCCCAATATGATTCATAAAGCAATGTGTATTAAAAATAAATAAACTTACCTATAATAAAAAAGGATAATTACTTTATCAGCTGAAATAGAGAGTATGGAATCAATGTGACTAACTAGAAGCCTATTGCAATAATCCAGAAATGAGATGATAATGTCTGAACAAGGGTTGTGACTGCATTAATGGAGAGATAGGGATCATTTGTGATGTTGTGAAAATAGAAAAAAAACAACACTTGAAACAGATTGGCCACATTAGGACTAGTGAAGACTCAAGAATGATACTAAGTTTTTGAGACTTGGTGACTGGTAAGAATGTGGTTCTCTTGACAATAATAGGGAAGTTGGGAAAGGAGCAGGGTTCGAGAGAAAGGTAAATGATTTCTGTTTTGAACAGATAGAGTCTGAACTATCTATAGGGCATCTAGTTCAAGATGTCTAATGGGCAGCCAAATATATAAATGTGAAAGTGAGGAAGAGTTAGAAAAAATATTTACATTTTATAGAAAACTGAAGCTGAGAGAGATTTTAAATAACTTTACCAACGTCAAAAGCTAGCAATAAGAATGAACTCAGAATTTCTCAAATCTAAGTCCACTGTTCTATTCATTATCCCACCAACAGGTAAAGATGTTGAATATCACTTTCAAAAGACTGATCAATATATCTATTGATACCCCATTGAGATTGCCCTCAATTTGTGCATAGGGGATTCTCATAGATACTTTGTAGCAATGGGAGAGTACATATACAAAAGTGATGTATTCTGTCCAACTGAACAAATATTGATAAAGTCTCTATTATAATTCAGGCATGCAGGGGCAAACCCTAACTACATAAAAACAAACAATGACATAACAAGAACAAGAGCAACAATATTTGGCATTTATATAGAACCTTCTGGTTTGCACAGAACTTCACATGTTATCTCATTTGATCCTGACAACAACCATGCAAGTTAGATACTATTATCATCCCCATTTTTAGTTTATAGATAAGGAAACTAAAACCCAGAGAGTTTAAGTAACTTGCCTGATATATGTAGAAAGTGACAAAGATTTTAACCTAGTCACTTGACTCCAAAAACAGTGTTATTTCCAATGCAATATGTTATCCAGAGTTTTCCAAGTTAAACATCATTAACAAAAAAAAGGATAGTTTTATTTCCTTGTTGCCTATATTTAGGTTTTTAATTACTTTTACATTTCTAGAACTATGCCAGATAACAATGGAGGGTGTTGACATTACTCTGATGCTTTTTAGGAAAATCTCTAATGTTTCCCCATTAAAAAATAATTTTGGCTTTTGGTTTTAAACATATATGAATGAAATTAGGAATTCCAAGAGCCAGAGGTGTAAAGTATTTTCCAGGCTTGGGCTTTTAGTATGGAGACAAGAAAATAGGTATCATCTGAGAAGAATAGTAAGACCGACTTGGTGTAACCAGTGTATGAAAGAGAGTAATGTATAACTAGTCTACAAAAAAAGTGTAATTGATGGGTGGTCCAATATTTATTTTTGCATCCTGTAAGACATTAAAAACAACAGAGAAATGTACTCAATGCATTGGATAAAATCTCTGTAAAGGATTTGTGCAGTTATATGTGTGTATATTGTACTGGATGAAAAAATACAGTAGAGTTGCAACTTGTATAAGAAATGAAAATTTCCACAATAATGGAATTGGGGCACTATCAGAATTCATGAGTACTAATGGCCTAATGCTTCCTCCTATAGAACACTAATCTGCCTATCAAAGAGCTTTGAAGAAAGTTCTTCTTTTAATTCTGTCTTTCTATAAATGTGAGCTATTCTTTTTACATTTGCATTTTGTCAAAGGCCTTCAGACAGTATTATAAGTAAAAAAAATAGGCTATTGGCAAGATATGTGCTACAATGCAAAGGAATTAATATAATGATAAATTCAGGAACTATACCAGAGAAAAGAGTTTTAGAGGTAAGCCCCTTTCACATTTTGGCAAAATTTTAGGCTATAAAAAGCAAGTAAAAGAGAGATGAGATATGAAAGTATGCTTCATGTCTGCATGTAACTTGTAAAGGATGAACCTCTTCCAGATTTGGGTGGATTATTTTCACTTTGTAAAGGATAGGAGGCTTTGATTAACTCATTTACATATGAATAGGCCAGAAAATCAGCTGAACAGCCATAGATTGCTCCTAATTTCTAATTTGTGTGATTCAACAGAAAAATACAGAGTTAAAAAAAATGGATAAACACAAACCCCAAAGCAATTGGGCTATTATTAAGCAAATGATCATTACCAGGTTATGATTTAGCCCACAGAAATAAGGTTTTAATAAATGTATTGAATAATCACCACAAACTAGGTAAGGACTCTAGAGACCTAGCCTTGTATCAAGTAGTCAGAGTTGTTTAAAGAAAAGGTTAAGTCTAAAGAAAATTAGCTTTTTGTTATGGCCATGCTCTCTTACCTCCTATCTAATGAGACATTAGGAACTTCTAAGCCAAAGCATCTAGACATCAGAACTAAGAAGGCCAGTACTAGGATAAGAGTCCCTATTCTTTTTGAAAAAGTCCAACAGTTCCCTACCAAGATTGTAGTAACCTGAAGACAGAAGTAATAGAGACTAAAGCTGTCAAGTTTCCCAGCTTTCAATTCAACTAAGTACAGGCAGGAATTATATTCTAAGATTAATACAGTAATATAAGCAAATGGGTGGCATACTTGATAGAACATCCCTGGAATCAGGAGTTCTTGAGTTCAACTCCAGTCTCAGACATTTACTAAATATGTTATCCTGAGCAAGTCACTTAACCTTAATTGACTCAAAAAAAAATGAACCAGTTGCTGACAACATGCATAAAAGATGCTATGAAGTACAGAATTTGAGATAGTCTAACAGGCAGTCTGGAAGCTTTGCAGTGGCAGCAGTCATAAAGAAATTGCCAAGAATAAGATGTGTTTTTTTTAATTTCCTGTTCTTTTTTTAAAATAGGATTTTATTTTTCTAAATACATGCAAATATATTTTTCAGCATTCACCTTTGCAAAACCTTCTGTTCCAAATTTTTCTTCCCTCTCCTTCTCTCTCTTCCTTCCCAAGACAACAAGCAAACCCATATAAGTTAAACATATGCAGGTCTTCTAAATATATTTCCCTTTTCATCATGTTGCACACATATACACAAAAATCAGATCAAAGTGGGGGGATGCAACAAAGAGGAAAAAACACAAGTAAACAAACAAAAAGACAAAAAAATGTGAAGATGCTATTTAATTCACATTCAGTTTCCATGGGTCCCTCTCTAGATGTGAATGGCACTTTCTATCACAAACCTATTGGAATTGCTTTGAATCTCCTCATTGTTGACAAGTGCAAGTTTATCACAGCTGATCATCACATAATCTTGTTATATATACAATGTTCTCTTGGTTCTACTCATTTCACTTAGCATCAGTTTAATAAGTCTTTTCAGGCCTTTCTGAAATCAACCTGCTTATCGTCTCTTTTTTTTAATTTTATATACATATATATATTTTATTATTACTTTTTATTTTTTTTTGCAAAACATATGTATGGGTAATTCCTAAACATTAACCCTTATAAAGCTTTCTGTTACAAATTTTTCCCCCCTACTCCCCACCCCTCCCCTAGATGGCAGGATATCCACTACATGATAATTATGTTAGAATACTTAAGAAGTCGAATATATGTGTAGTTATTGCATCATTTTTTTTTGCAGGAGAAATTGTATCTACAAGAAAGAATAATCGGATAAAGGAAATACAATGCAAGCAAACCTCAATAGAGAACATGAAAATGTTATGTTGTGGTCCACATTTCACATCCCTCTCTCTGGGTGTATATGGCTTTCTTCACCGAACAATTGGAACTGGTTTGAAGCATTTCATTGTTGAAGAGAGTCATGTCCATTAGAACTGATCCTCATATAGTATTGTTGTTGCCGTGAATAATGATCTCCTGGTTCTGCTCACTTCACTGAGCATCAGTTCATGCAAGTCTCTCCAGGCCTCTCTGAAATCGTCCTGCTGGTCGTTTCTTACAGAGCAATAATATTCCATAACATTCATGTACCATAATTTATTCAGCCACTCTCCAATTGATGGGCATCCATTCAATTTCCATTTTCTAGCCACTACAAAAAGGGCTGCCACAAACATTCTTGCACATATGGAGTCCTTTCCTTCTTTTATGATTTCTTTGGGATATAAACCCAATAGAAACACTGCTGGGTCAAAGGGTATGCATACTTTGATAACTTTTTGAGCATAGCTCCAAATCGCTCTCCAGAATGGTTGGATCCATTCACAGCTCCACCAACAATGCATCAGTGTCCCAGTCTTCCCACATCCCCTCCAACATCCATCTTTATCTTTTCCTGTCATTTTAGCCAATCTGACAGGTTGTGTAGTGGTACCTCAGAGTTGTCTTAATTTGCATTTCTCTGATCAATAGTGATTTGGAGCACCTTTTCATATGATTATAAAGTTTTAATTTCATCATCTGAAAATTGTCTGTTCATATCCTTTGACCATTTACCAATTGGAGAATGGCTTGAATTCTTATAAATATGAGACAATTCTCTATTTATCTTAGAGATGAGATCTTTATCAGAACCCTTAAATGTAAAGATGATTTCCTAATTTGATGCTTCCCTCCTAATCTCGTCTGCATTAGTTTTGTTTGTACAGAAACTTTTTAACTTAATATAATCAAAATTATCTATCTGGTGTTCAAATAAGAGTTCCAGATCTTCTTTGGACATAAATTTATTCCATCTCTACAGGTCTGAGAGGTAAACTATCCTATGTTCCTTTAATTTGGTTATAATATCACTCTTTATATCTAGATCATGAACCCATTTAGATCTTATCTTGCTGTGCAGTGTTAGGTGTGGGTCCAGCCTTAATTTCTTCCATACTAGTTTCCAATTTTCCCAGCAGTTTTTGCCAAATAGTGAGTACTTATCCCAAAAGCTGGGGTCTTTGGGTTTATCAAACACTAAATTGCTAACATTATTACCTAGCTTGTCCTGATATCCTATCCTATGCCACTGATCGACTACTCTGTTTCTCAGCCAGTACCAAATGGTTTTGATGACCGCTGCTTTATAATATAGTTTTAGATCTGGTACAGCACTGCTTATCCTTTCTTATAGAACAATAATGACTCTGTAGGCCATTCAGGCAGAGGGCATGTGAAGATATATGATGTATTATTGAAACCCCAATGAATAACAAAGTGATAATTCTTTATTTTCTTTCTTCCCTTAAGCTTCTTCATAAGAATCTGAAACTTTTTCCTCTAAGCATGAGAAAAGTCTGTTTAACTTTCTTTGTTTTGAAAGTTTACTTTATATAAAGTAGCTTCCATAAACTATTGCTAATCTGAATATGCTTACTATGATTTCAATAGGAAGCATACAATTAAGAAGGAGCATCCTAGAGGAGCAAGATTATATGTTATATGCACCCAAATATGCATGTACATATATATGTGTGTGTGTGTGTGTGTGTGTGTGTGTGTGTGTGTGTGTGTGTGT
>JAJPUD010002289.1:299371-320478 GCA_023553655.1 Myrmecobius fasciatus | reverse complement strand
TGTGTGTGTGTGTGTGTGTGTGTGTGTGTGTGTGTGTGTGTGTGTGTATGGGTCCCATGCTATAGATATATATATATATATAGATATGTATATATATATATATATATATCTATAGCATGGGACATTAGGTGACACAGTGGATAGAGCACCAGATGTGGAGTCAAGAAGATACAAATTTAAATCTAGCCTCAGACACTTACTAGCTGTGTGACTCTGGGCAAGCCACTTAATCCTGTTTGCCTAAGTTTCCTTATCTACAAAATGATAGAAAAGGAAATTGCTAACCATTTCAGGAACCTTGCCAAGAAAACCCTGAATGAGGTCATGAAAAAATTGGACATGATAAGCAACTAAACAATAACAAGTTATAAAATGTGTGTGATACATATATAAACATGTATATGCACACATATACATAGAGTGTTTGCCAAAGCACTTTCTCTGACTGGGGGTTCACAGCTATTTTTAAAATAATTTATTTTCAGTTTTACAGAGTAAAAAAAGAGAATATCTATATCTAGAAATCGGTTTATGAAATCAATCAATAAGAAGAAGAGATAGGGAGGAGAGTAACCATGCTCCTATATTATCTTACCATTGCTACAATAAAACTTTAAATTTAAAACTAGAAGGGCTCTTAGGAGTTACCCAGTCTAAACTCTAAAGAAACTAAGTGACTTGTTCAAGATGATATAGGCAGAAACAGGATTTGAAGTGAAATCCTTTGACATTAAATCAAGAGAGTTTGCTATTTTTTTTTCCACTGTATTATATTGCCTCTTCAGATTAAACTCATTGGTGGCTATGATGAATAGAACCAGTACATCTGCAAAATCTCAGTTCATGCTTGCTTTCAAAATATTCCACATTTCTACATTAAAAACCTACACTTTGTTGAATATTTCCATCTACTTTTCACATTGACAAATGAGAATTTCCTGTGAATGGATTTTGGAAAAGCAGCCAAAAATTATGAGTCATTGTAAAGTTAAACATTTAACAAGAACTTAGCCCTGCTGTTATTGTACAAAATCAAAGATCTCCCCTCTGTAATCCCCAGGGTTCATGAGTTCTGTGGAATGGAAATAGAAACAAATTTTTTTAAAAGAAAAATTAAAATCATAATTAGCATTTGGGAGTGGGGACTTTAACTGTAGTTCTAATAAATGTGAATTTGACTACCTGAAAGCTTGCCAAAAGTTTGCTTTCAAGTTAAATACTAAATCTGTACTTGCATGTGTGAAAGACCAGCATCAAGCAAAAGTATAAAGGAGATGAGGTTTGTCTTCTGTTGGTTCCAGAATCATTGCCTTTTATTAAGTTCCTTTGTCCTTCCTTATCAGCATAAAGCATCCATTCTTCCTGCTCAGTTGTCTGTTGATTTCATCCTTCTTACCTGTGTTCCCTTCAAAATTTCTTCCTAGAAAGGGATTTGTTAAACTCCTTCAAAGTTAGACATAAATGACAAATTACACATGTTCCTTCTTCCATGAGGTATTTTCATTTAAACAGGATAAAACCTTGGACAAAAAGACATTTTCTAATGGGATATTTAACATATCAAATAGTAGATTTGTGAATATAAGGGAAAATAAGGTTGGGGATAGATAGACTATAAGATCATGACACATTAAGCAACTCACCTGTACATAAGGTCATTCTGTATACAGGCATGTGTATAATGAGTGTTTTATTATGTTGATAAAAATAATGACCAGAATGTCTGCTAAGTCAGTTCTCTGCCATCTTTGCCCTTCTCAAGTTTGTTCTCATGAATTTAACCTTATATATCTATAGCTCTCAAACTCACCCTAATGCCATTTCCTCTTAGCCTTTATTGGCAATTCAGATATCAGTTAAAGTTAATTAAGGACTAATTCTGTGATAACTGATGAGCCTCAATTCCTTAGCCACACTGATTTGCTTAGATGACTGATGATTGCAGTTTGTTGAATCATGCAAGTTAATGAGTTATTCTATGAAATATAGCATTGATATCTTCTCAGGAATTTCACTAAGTTACTGTACACCACTCAAGCTTGTGCATAAATATTAAATGACACAAATACTAGAGAAAATTAGAGAAAAAATTTTTCTGATGTTTAAGAGACATAAAATAATTCATAGAATATCATGCACATGCATTTGTAAATAAATAGAAAGATAGATAGACAGAGACAGATAGATAAGATAGATGTATAATAGATATCTGCAGTGCATTAATTGGAATTGTCTGTAAATATCCACTATTAGAAGCATAAATATAATTTTAAATGAATGCTATTGTATCATGTGTATTATGTTAGTTGAAGAAAAAATCATTGAAAAAATTCAGAAGCAAGGCGATAATTAAAGAAATTAGCTAAATATGATGCTAACCTAAGTGGGAGAATGTTTTATATCAGAGGCTATCAGCAGTTGCTACCAACTTGTGCAAAGAAAATGGAAACAAATCCTTTTTCATTCATGTTCTTACTTTCTTACCCTGGACAAGTCACTTAGCTTCTCATTCTCTATTTCTTAATATGTAAAATGGATATAACAGCACCTACTTCATAGGGTAGTTGTGAGAATCAAATACTGTTTACTCTTAAGAACAGGACACATGGAGAACATGAGATGTGCTTTCAAATATTGGAAGAGCAATCATGTAAAAAAGAGATTTAATCAGCTTTCCCCTAAACATCAGAACTAGTAAGAATGAAGAGAAGTTGTTAAAAGAAAAAAAGTCAGCTTGGATTATCTTGGAAGATAGTAGGTTTTGTTTAATTAGAGGTCTTCAAACAAAGATTGATCACTTGTTGAATTTGTTGCAGAAAGGATTCTTATCAAAAGACCTATTTAAGTTCCTTCCACCTCTGTGACTCTAAAATTGGCCTAATTCATGAAATAAGTAGACTAGACTTTCTACTTATAGTTGATTATGCCTGTACTGTGTAATGAATATTTTATCTCTGTTTTTGAATGGTATCTTGAAATCTGATAAATATTTGTTCCTACAAGACACTGTATTCAGAATATATGAGACATAAAGATTAATATACACTTTGCCTTGAGTTAAACAACTACGAGATGACAAGACATGAACACAGATAACAAAAAAGACAAGGTGATATATATGTATGTTTTCTCATCTTAAGACTCCCCAATGTCCTCTCTGTCTTTCTCAGTTTTTCTGTCTCTATCTCTGTCTCTCTGTCTCTCTCTTCCTTCTTCTTCTTAGGATTGTACTTTATAAGGTGTCTAAGCACCAAAATAGTGGAATGAACAAGTTCAAAGAACAGATGAACATATCCTCTACCCTTTAGTTCTCTCCCAGACCATCTCTCTTGCACAGACTCTTCTTTTCTCTGTGGTAAACCAATCAAATGCTGATAAACCAGTTCAATTCTATACTTTCCTCTTTTCTCAAGTCCTTATCTTCTTTATCCTATCTTTCCCTGCTAAGCCTCTGCCCTGTATTGTTTCCACTTTGTTCTCATTTACTTGCTCCTCAATGAAGCTGAAGACAATTATTAAACTATGTTTATTGGGTCTACTACAAATTTATGTTACATAAGCCCAACTAGACCCTCCCTGCTACAATACTATCCTTTTATAGTTTCCTAATTGACCAATATCCCACCACAGTGAATTTTCCAAATCTCTTCATCCCCCCTCAGAAATCAATGATTTCTAGGTAACAAGTGTTAAGGACATTTCTCAGTCCTCATTATTTTTTCCCTCTCTGAAACCTTTGACATTATCAAACATCCTCTTCTCTTTGATCTTCTCTCTATGTGGCTCTCCTATGGGATTAATCATTCCTCAGTCTGCTTTGCTAAATGTGCATCCTAGTCATTCCCATTAACTATGGGTATTGCCCAAGACCTTGTCCTGGACTGTCTTCTATACTTCCTCTATACTATCTCACTTGATCTCATTAGTTCACTTATATTAAACTACATGGATTATCCTTAAATTTTTTTTTCCATCTCTAACATCTTTACTTCTATCTAACATTTCTAATTGCCTATTGGACATTTTCAAAGTGAAAGCCTCATTAGATTTCTTAAACTTGATATATCCAAAACTGAACTCATTATCTTTTCCCAAAAATCTTCATCTCTTCCCAACTTTTTTATTATTATGGAGGGTACCAATCTTGTCCCCAAATGCTCAGATTCACAATCATCTTCAACTCCTATTTTCTTAATATCCAATCAGCTGCCAAGTTCTATCATTTCTACCTTCTTAACATTCCTTATATACTCTCTTCTCTCCTCTGACATTGCCATGATTTTAGTACAGAACTTCATCCCCTAACATCTGGACCATTGCAGTAGCCTACATTAGTGATAGATCTTCCAGTCACAAGTGTTTCCCCCACTCAAGTCCATCCTTCTACCAATTGCCAACATAGTCTTCCCCAAACATGTATGTGGCCAACTCATCCTCTTCCCATTCAATCAATACTAGTACCTGTCCAATGGGACCAGGTACAAATATAAAATCATCTGTATGGCTTTTAAAACTCTCCATAACCTGTACTTTTCCAACTTTTCTAGGTTTTTGTTTTATTCCTTATACCTCATCTCTGACATAACTTGCAGTCTAATGATGTTTGATTCCTTGCTATTCAAATTTCAACTGAAGTCCTATTATCTTCTACAAGAAGCCTTTTCCTTTCTCTCATAAAGCCAGAATTTTCTTTTAACTTTCTTTTTATCTCTAAGAAATTATAAGGTTGACATATAGTAATTGCTTAATACATGCTGGTTGCCTGCCTGACTACTGGTATCAGAAAAGAATTTATGGGGGAGATTATATTTAAGCTAGGTCTTAAGAAAAGTCAAAAAATGAGCATAGTCATCATAAGAGGGGCTATGGAAAGGAACACTAATTCATTGTTGATAGATCTATGAATTATTATTATTGTGGTGGAAAGCAATTTTATGAAAATAAAGTGACTACAATCTTCATACACTTTGTCCCAGATATCTGATTGCTAAACATATATCCTAGGTCAATGACCAAAACAAACAAATGCACAAACAAAAAACCACACACAAATGTCCCCCAAACACCAAAGTATTTCTATTCTTACTTTCCAAAATACCAGAGAACTAGAAATAAAATAAATGCTCATAGATTGTAAACAAATTGTGATACATGAATGCAATAGAATATTTTCATGCTTTAAGAAACAATGAATATGGTAAATATTGATAAATATGGAAAGACTTACATGAACTGATGCCAAATGAAGCAGAGCCAGGATTACAATATATACAATGACTACAACAATGTAAATGGATAGAACAGCAATCACAAGACATTTGAAAATGAATGTTGTGAAATTATAAGAGTAAACTTGGCTTCCAAAAAAAGAGAAATGAGGAAATGTCCTGTTTCACCCTGCTTCTTTGTAGAAAAGGGAAGGGAGTTCTCCATGAGAGTGGAATGATGCACATAACATCTGGAATTTTTGTGTTTGTCTGTTTTTTAATGTATTGATTGGTTTAGCTAGATTTTTATATCTTACCAATTTTTTCTAATTCTTTGTTCTAAACAATGGCTCCTTCAGAAAAAGGAGGGAGATAAAAGGAAATTTGGGTAATATTTTTAACAAGATATCAATCAAAATCTATTTTAAAAATAACTAGGAGCTAGACTTAAAATTTCTCCACAACTGCACTTACAGCATTAATTTTCAGGGATGCTCCTGAAGCTAAGTTGATAGTTATAGACTATTTTCCATTGTGGCATATTTATATTGAGCTATTTACAGTGAGTAAAGAAGCTTTTGTGCATGTTTGTGATTATACAGACAAAATAGAAGGTCCCCTCCCAGAGGATAAAGGCAATCTGAGGTCATTTCTAGAGAGAACCTAAGCATTCATTAGGTAGCAATTCAATCTGCAGCTGCTTGATGCATCATTTACATTAATTTTGATTCCTGTGCTAAATAAAGCCTGATGGGACCACTGGATATTTACATTTTATTCATTCTGTGGTCAGACCAACCAGTAATGAAATCCTTTCACCATGATCAGAACTGTGCCTATCCTGTGGCTGTGTTTCACTGCACACCAGCCAAACCTGGCCATCACATGCAGGCCCAGGACAAGAGGACTTAAAAAAAATAAAAACCCTTACCAAGAGTAAGTGAATTTCGCATCAGTCCTTATCATTTTCCTGTTGGATTGTGTTTTCCTTTAGACTGTGTTTGTGGATTCACTGTGTTGGGAATGCTTGACATATTGCCTTGTGATTATTCTACTCAAATCTTTATTTTAATTACCACCAGATTGATCTTTGTCTCTCTAATTGCCTGCCAGGCAAGGAAAAAGGTTCACTTGCAAATGGATATTTCTGAAAGCAAATTGAATTAATAAACCCAAATGCCAGGACCCTTCATACTACACTTAAAATATTCCCAGTAGTAAAATAAAAGAGGTCAAAATGTAATTTATCAACAAAGCATGTTAGAATTAAGCAAGAAGTCATTCTTCAAGAAAATTTCCTTTTTAGAAAAATATCTACATCTGCTTGTAACTTGTAACATCTCTTCTCACTATTGACATATATACCTCTTCATTATACTTGCCAGCCTGGTATCATCAGAAATATGGTGTTTCACCTAACTTAATTTTCCAGATAACAAATAATCTGCCTAATTTTATTATCATAACTTTAAGCATATTTCATGTTTCTTTCCAAAATAAAGGCCTTACATTAGCTCCCATGGACTTAATTATCATCTCTCTGCTGAATTTCAGTCCCACATCACCAACTGATTATTGGACATTTCAAGATGGCTGTTCCAGAGACATATTACATTGAAAATATCTAAAACAAATCTCATTATATTCCCTTTCTCTTCCCCCAACTAACTTCCCTACAAAAATTCCTTATTTCTGTCAAGGGTACCACCATTCTTTTAGTGTGTAGGAGGCATTAGTGCTACCCTTAACTGCTCACACTTTCTCATCCATACAATCTCTTACATCCTAATCCCTTCTCTATTCATTCACATGCATGCTAATTCAGTTTTAGACCCTTAGCATCTCTCTCCTAGAAGACTATAATAGCCTTCTAATTTATCTTCTTGCCTAAATCCTGTCCCATTTCAATCCATAATACACAGGACCACCTAAATGATTCTCTTAGTATATATCTTAATCATGTCACTTCTCTTCTCAATAAACTCCAATGTTTGTTTGGCTCTTAAAGCTCTTCTCAACATGGCCCTAATCCTTTTCTGAGCATTATTATACGTTATTCCTTTTTCTACATTTTATGTTCTAAAACTGCTCTTCCTTCTCTTCATCAAACACAATTCTCTGATCTCTAGGCCTCTGAAGTGGCCATCCCCCACATCCAGAAGTAACTCTCTCCTTGGAACTTTTAGCTTTCTTCAGGCTGCAGCTCAAGCACAACCTTTTCACGAATGTCTTCCCTAATTCCCCAAAGATGCTGGTCCTTTTCTCATTAAATACCTTATATTCATAAACATTTATGTTGTATTTATTCTATATGCACATGTCTTCTCTGATGAAATGTTCTCCTTTAGAGCAGGCACATTATCATTTTTGTCTTTATATTCCAGCACTTAATACCTGACATATAGTAGACACATGATAGCTATTTGAAAATGCTTTGGGTTGATTGGTTAATTGACTAATACAATCCCCCCCCCATAAAAATAGAAAGTAGAAATAGCCATATGCAGTGTAATCTGTGCTTAAACCACAAGGTACATCCCTGAGCTCAAGTTGATCTAGATTCTAGGTCTGTTTTAATCTTAAACATACATATACTCTACTTGATTTCTTGTGGCTTTCAAATCAAATTTCCTGTTCATCCCCATGACCACACGAACTCCATGTGACTTCCAGCTTCATTTTAGTGCCTTAGAAATCAACTGAGGTTCTCTCTCATCTCAATTAAACAAGGATTGAAAAATATAAAAATCATCATAACTAATGTCTGAATTCTTAAAATCTTTGTCCTAGAGGAGCTAAATGGTATAAAAGATAGAGAAGAATAGGCTCAGAACCAGGAAGCCAAGGCTTAGATTCCTGTCTCTAACACTTATTTCCTATGTGACTCTAGCCTAATCTCTCTCAGTCTCAATTTCTTCATCTGCAAATTTTTGACAATCATAAAACCTAAAACACAGAGTGATTATGAAGATTAAATATGTATATTATATATATGTATATATGCTGTAATTATTATACCAAGGGGCAGCTAGGTGGTGCAGTGGATAGAGCACCAGCCCTGAAGTCAGAAGAACCTGAGTTCAAATTTGATTTTAGACACTTAACAGTTCCTAGCTGTGTGACCCTGGACAAGTCACTTAACCCCAATTGCCTCAGCCAAAAAAAATTATTATACCAAATGTTTCCTGTTATTATTATTCTAAAACTGCTGACAGAAGTTCAAATGAGCTAATAAAATCTGAGGAACTTCATTGGACTATAAAACATTATCCTTCAAAGACTATTTGGGGGATTATTATTTCTTGAAGGTCAAGTCTTATCTCTATTGAGAGAAAGCTGAACACTGATAATAATGATATTTTGAATCAGGATTTTTCTAGAAATACAGAAATCCTCAATTGGAGATGATATTATAACTGAAAATTATATCATGGCTCATAAAATGAAAGGTTAAGAAATTTTTCCAAGAGGTGAAGGGAAATGCACTTGAATTTCCCAAGAACTTGTTTGACTTAAACCTTCTTTAAAATGATGAGAAGTAATATACTTTCAGAAAAACCTGGAAAGACTTACATAAACTGATATAAAGTGAAGTGCATAGAACCAGGAGAACATTATAACACAACAGTAATGGTGTAATATAATAAACTGTGGACTGCTTAACTATTCTCAGCAAAATTGCAATCTAAGACAATTCTAAAAGACTCATGATAAAAAAAAAAAATGTATTATTTTCCAGAGAAAAAACCAACAGGGTCTAATTACAAATACAAGCATACTTTTTTTTACTTTATGTTTCTTGAGGGTTTTTTGTCTATGTTTAATAAAAATATATTTTTCATGATTGCACACATATATTCTATATCAAATTCATGCCTCCTCAACAACAGGACATGGGAGAGAGGGAGAGAATTGGAACTCAAAATTGTAAAAAGATATTTAAAATGTTTACATATGATTGGAAAAATAAAATATTTGAAAAAGAAAAAGTTTATGGATAATCATTAAGACTAGGTTTGTAAAAATGAATTTTCTCATTTATCAAAATTTATCAAAGTTACATTTAATAGACAGTATAATGCAAGAATATTTTCATGAAAAAGAATGAAATAATATGTGTAAAATCTTGTGAAATCAATGTCAAATCACACAAAAATAAATAATTGTAGGAAAAGAGGATATAATATATATTTTTAAAATGTGGAGATGTCAAAAATTGTAGGATAATTTGTATGAATTAATCAATTTAATTATTTTACTGTGACCCAGTTAATTCACACAGCAGGATAATTATGCTACATAGTAGTGATCTGAGTTGTATAAACACATCTCTGATTAGATTAATGTAAATTGGAATGGGAAAATTATAAGAAAGTTGCAAAGTACTCTGAAAGTTAAAAAGAGGAAGAAATTATTTTCATCCAGTTAGTACTGGGAAGGCTTTTTTTGAAGAGGTAACATTGGATCTGGGTTTTAAAGAATGTGGAGGGAATCTATGTAGAAATAATTGAGAAATAACTGGCTTTGTTCATATTTAAATAAAAACAGAGAAATCTCTTGGATATAAAATAACATAAATCATTAATTTTAATTTTGATAGAAATGTATCCTCATTGTGTAAATGAAGTACAATAGTCAACACAGCCTCTTGCAGTCTCTAAAATGTCATTGCTTCTTCCAGATTGTTCCAGTTTTGCCTGTGATAATTGGGAATTTCATCCTTGCTTCAGCACCAAAGTAAAACTTATTTAAAATTCTGAGATAGAATTAGTTCCTCTCAGGGCTTCTTGCTTCTCACTCCATGGCTAATTTTCCAGTAGAATTACCCATATCTATGCATAGTTAGTTTTCCCAGCACAGTACTAGGAAATTTTGAGAGGAGATGGGGAAAGAAGAGCTAAGGATGATAGATAAAGGAGGACTGAAATACATTAATTTTGAAAGGCTTCTTTAATCTTTAAATTGTCATCGTTCAAAAAGTTGAAGGAATTCAAGACCTAAAAAGCCACTCTTTTCCTCTGCCATAGTGAGGCATCCTAGTCTGGTCCAGCTTACTACATTGAAAACATTTCAATATTAGACAAAAATTTAAGTGTTTTTTTTTCACATTCATACAAAGAAGAAAAAGAAGAACTAGCACAAGAAAAAGAAGAATCAGACTATGGTATGCAATTAAATAATTCTTTATATTTGGTACCAATAGGTTGCAAAGCATATTTTACTTCTTGTTCAGAAGTTTTGTATTTTGCTTACCATATTGGCACAGACATACCATAGCTGTGCATTTCTAGTTTCTCCTTTCTAATTTGGTGATTTAATCCCAATTTAGCAAACCAGTAAGTAAGAAAGAGAAAGAGTCAGAGTGCATGTATATTTTCCCTATTGACAGGGAGCCAGAATTAGAGTGTGTTATTTGGAAGCATGACAATGTAAAGAAGAAATGAGTTGGAGTATTTTTGCCTACCCAGCATATTGCAGGCTTAGCCCTAATGGATCTTTAAGGTACCCACCCACATTATGGAAAAGTAATATGGTTCCCTTATATTCATTGTTTGTTGCCCATAACATATTGTTAAAAGATTTAGGATTCATGTAATGCTACTTTGACACTAGTTTGTAGTTTCCTAATATAATTTGTAGTTAATTTTTATATCTGTATGAATCATTATGATACACTTCAATATGTGTTATTAAAGAACTTTCCCTCCAGACTTACCTCAGAAAAGTAATATGATTGTGGATGAGAATGTATATGTATGTATGATAGAAATGGGATACTTTAGAAATCAAAGAAAATGTGTTGTTACTATAAATGTTACTGCTTCTGTCACCAGAAGAGCAGTCACACAGCTTCTGGATGCTATATTTTGAAGATCAATGATTTTTACCATGAATGCTAACATTTTAATTGATTTTGAAGTCAAGCAACAAGTTTTTGATAAAATTAAATGTTTGCACATTGCTGTTAACCTCTACACATTGTTGGTATCTGCACAAGAAAAATAGACAATATCTTCATCTCAAAGAATCATTTCAGGTGAAATCTCAGTTAATCAATCAAACACAAAACTCAAGGGTCTACTATATTCTGAACACTATGTTGGGCAATAGAGAAAGAAAGGTAATTCAGATGCCCTGAAGAAACTTACATTATATTGAAAAGAACACATTAGTAGATAAGGAATATACTTGAAATCAACACAAGATAAAATTATTGAGTCTGGAAGGACAGGAAAGGCACCACATCAGATGTGGCACTTTAGTTGAACTTGGCAGGAAACTAAAGATCCTTAGGTAGCAATGAGAAGGGAGTGAATTCTGTTCAAACCTGTTCAAAAGCACAGATAGAAAATGCAATAAGATGTATGAGAAAGAGCAAAAGACATGTTTGTCTGGAATATAGGGTAGGAAAAGAGAAACGATCTTAATCAAGCCTAGAAAGGAAGGTTGAAACCAAGTTTGTTTGTTTGTTTGGGTTGGGAGGATTGAAGGGGGGATGCAGAATTAATTCCAAATAGAGAAGTTTATATTTAATCCTAGAGACAAAAAGGAACCACTAGATCCCATTGGACAAAATAGCAATATGGTCTGATCTGTTCTTTATACTATACAAGACCAGGATAGGGCAGGTTAGAATGGCAATGATTTATGTTGGTGAAGAGAAAACTTCTGACAATGAAATTACAGGTTTGTATTATAAAAATTCTAGAGGGGTTTGAATGATACTAGCTGCAATTTGAGCTTTGATAAGATGAATGTCTCTGGAAAAATGAAAATGATAGTTTCACTGTATTTTGCCCTAGTTAGATAACAAGTGCAGTATTTTGTTCATTAAAGGACCCCATATTTATGTAGGATTTTAATAAGCTGGAGAAAGCAGATGAGGATGCTGAAATCTGAAAATCAAGCATTCCATATTGATACCTTTTACACTTCCATTATTTTCCAATATAGAGCCTCCTTCCTCCTCCACCTTTCCCCCCACAATCTCCTTCTTTGTAACAAAGAAAAACATGCATATCAACAAAGACGACATTCTGAGTCTATAATTTCCCCCCTCTCTCTACAAAGAGGCTTAGAGGATAATAGGGTTTAAAATTGAGGGAAGTGAAGGTCATTCGCTCCAGCTCCCCCATTTTATAGATAAGAAAGCTGAGGACCAAAGAATCTAAAAAAAACTTGCTTCATAGTAAAGTGAATAGAAGTGTCAAAAGTCAGCATTTGAACCCAAGTCCTCCAAGCCAGTGCTATTTATTTTGGAAAGTATATTTAATCATCTTTTCTTTGGAAACAATATTAGTCATCACATTTTTCTACTGAATTTTTGTGCAGATTTTATTTACATTAGTGAATATTCTTCTCCTAGTTTTGCTTTCTTTGCTCTTCATCAGTTCACATGACATTTCTGATTCTATTTGAATCCTTCATAATCACATTTTAAAAATTGTACAGTAAAGTTCCATTACATTTATATCCAATCATCATTTAGCCTTCTACAAATGATAAAGAGAAGTGAGTAAATTCCTTCTACCAAATGCAAGACAGCACATTGCACTGAGAAATTAAAGACTTGTGCAGGATTTTAATGCGTCTTGCTGTTTCTCAGTGCTGGAATGCAGAAATCTCAGTCTATTCTCAGAAACACACACTGATGGAATTCATAGTTTCATAGTGTTTTAAAGTTCTTTATGGTAGTAGAGATTACCTAATCTTTCATAATAGTGATAAATAGAGACTGAGAGGTGTGTTAATACTAATGTCATAGATACAATTAATAGGAGAATTGAACATGGAACAACTGATTGGCTTAAGATTGAAAAAGGTACATTGACAAGACTGGATATCATCAGTTATTGATTTAACTTATATGCAAAGTACATCATGTGAAATGCCAGGTTAGATGAATCAAAAGCTGGAATTAAAGTTATACAGAGAAATATCAACAATCTCAGATTGGCAAAGGCTACTAGCCTGATGGCAGAAAGTGAAGCAGAATTAAATAGCCTCCTGTTGAGTAAGAAAAAAAAGTGTATAAAAGCTGACTTGAAGCTTAACATCACAAAAAGCAAGATCTTAGCGATTGGTCTCACCACTTCCTGACAAATAGAGGAAGAAGTGGAAGCAGTGTCAAATTTTATATTCTTGGGCTCAAAGATAACTACATGTGGTGAGTGCAGCCATGTAATTAAAAGATATTTGCTTCTTGGGGGAAAAAGCTATGGCAAATCTGGACAGCAAACTAAAAAACAGAGATATCACCTCACTGACAAAATTTGAATAGTCAAAATTATGGTTTTTCCAGTAGTGCTGTATGATTGTGAGAACTGGACTGTAAGGAAAGCTGAATGTCACAGAATTAGTGCTTTTGAACTGAAGTGTCGAAAAAGACTTTTGAGAGTCCTTCCATTAGCAAGAAGATCAAATCAGTCAATACTTAAAGAAATTAATTCAATCTATTCATTGGAAGATCAAATATTAAATCTGAAGCTTAAATACTTTGACCACATAATAAGAAGATGGGACTCATTAGAATGAAACAAGATTTTGAGAAAGATTGAAGGCAAAAGGAAAGGGGGTAGTAGAGGAGAAGATAGTGTCATGGAAGAGTCAAGAAAGTTCAAACATGACTAAATAACTGAATAACAACAATTTGGACTAAAATCTAAGTTTCAAAAAAAAATCCAGTAGTCTTTCCAATATATCACATTTTCCAATATATCATATTTAAAGTATGCAGAATAAGATAAGCAAGTAGCATCCCATGCAGGAGTATAATAACTATGTTGTTTTTTTACCCCACCTAGAAATGTTCAGGTATTTATATTGATTGTTATAGTGACTTCAACAAAATTAAATTGGAACTGTGCTTTCTGAAGAAAAAAAAATCTGAAGTTATAATATGGCAAATCAAGAGCATTTTAGGGAAGTTGAAATTCATATTATTTAATGAAATAAATAATAAGAAAAATTCTATCAGTGTTTAAAAAACCCAACTATCTTTTATGATTGAGTTTAATGTTCACAAAAGAAGTATCGTTCTCCTTATACAGTAGTGATGTAGTGTCAATTAAAAAGAATAATACAATATTCTAAGAACTTCTGCACAACAGTACTGGTGTGAAATCTATCTGCTGAAACAAAAAGCTTTGAACACTTCAGACCAAAATGGTATAGTATATCTCATATTGCTGTGGCAAAAAAAATATAGAAAAGTTAATAATTGAACAACTTATCATTTCTGAGAACATAGTTTTTTCCTAACTCAGAGAAACAAAAATATGCTACTACTGTCACGTTAAAATCTGAGGCAAGATAGTAGGATTGTGCTTGTTGTTTACCAGTTGTCTCTCTCTAGAATCAAGGCAAATGTGAAATATTGCGAAAAACCAGCTGGAAAGTGGCAAAGATAAAATGGGAAGTACAAATAGGAAGTAAAATTAAATTATATTTTAAAGAAAGTTTTACAAGTCTTCTAGTAAGCAGATTTCCTAATCTCAGCTGCTTAAAAGCTATGTTCCTTCCTTCATAATATTTTCTGTGGCTTTAATTTAGCTTTCTTTGTAGCAATTCATATCTCTAGTTGAATTGCAGGCTTTATTAGTTTGTGCTTAACTTCCTAAGGCAGAAGTATGTTGGGAATTATACTACAATATCAGAATGTTATGAAAGATGAACTTTAGAGTATATAAAACTGTCTATGAACAATCAATCTGATTCTCCCTACACAATGCAAAGCAATCATCTTTCTTATAAAAGTTCAGTTTTCTTTTTAATATAATAAATTGACTAAAATTCATGGCTATTAGAAACAGCTTTTTTACCATTGGATGAATCTGACACAGCTAACTAATGCAGGAAATCCACAACCTGAGCTTATGCCCTAGTGAATAACACTGCCTAACCAATTTGGAGACAGCTGATTGAAGAGAATAAATATACCTAGGGTCCAATTTACTGTTTTGCACCTGTACATCATGTATTATTATCCTGTTTTGAAAACTCCATAATTTACATAATTATATACTTTGTTTCAGTACAGAGCAAAGGATTGTCCTTTTTTAAAAAAAAATATCCAATATATCCAATGTCCTCTAGGTACTTTGTCCAGGCATCTAATGACTAGGAATGCTAATAAGGGAAGAAGGCATGTATTATACCTTTTGTACTCTTTAATATCTTTCTTTTAATGAATGTTTCTTTCCTCATAAAGCCAAATCAACTACAAATGACAACTGGGATCCTTCAAAATAAGACTGAACAGAACAGCAAATGAGAATGTAATGTTAGCAACACATCTTGTTTTAGTGAGTAAGGAAATGCTGACAAATCAATATGCCCACATTCCCTGCATTTGAAACACAAATACAAAAACTAGACAACATTAGTTGGCATTTTCTAACAAAAGACACGATCATAACTCAGCTTTACAACAAAATCATTAGTGTATTTTGGACAACATAACACTAAACGGTGAGAATGTTTTATTCCTAACTTCACAAAATAGTTTTTCTTAAAGAACTTTGAAATATTAATTTGTTCTTCTTGAAAAATTAAAATATTTAATTACAAATAACTAGATATTAATTTGTAATATTTTAATTAGCCAGTATACTTTGCAACTAGTTATATTTATTTATACATTTATCTAAGCTTAAATATAAACCACATACATATGATTGAGCCTATTTGCATACATGTGTATATAGACATATATATGTGTATGTATGCCATCTAATATTTTTCACTGAAATGTTACAGAAAAAAAATTGTGCAAAGTTACCTTTCTCTCTTTACATTGACTGTATTCTTCAAATTTTGTATATAATAAACAAAATCATTGTTATTCCACTTTCTAAAATCATTTTCCTCACTAAATTTTGACTACATTTTAAAACATTATACCAACCAAAGGCAAAATATAGGTCACCCTGTCCCTGAACATCACAACATTCATTGATTAAATTTATTTAATATTGATATTCCTTGTCTGTGAATCACCTTTTACTGAACTTTTAGACAGTATAAATCATTTATTCTTGTGATACGCTATTAATTAGGCATTATACCCATACCATGGAAGCCTGCTACTAAGAATAGAATTGATATCTTAAATAACTGGAGACTTATTTGTCCTTTCTATAGATTTTATATAGATCTGTTTTTAAATTAATTAGATAAAATTTTCTATACTTTTGATATTTTCTACAAATATGAAAAATTGTTATTACTTTATATTATATTACATTTATACTGGATTGGATTATTATTATAAGATTATAGCCAGACCTATAAGTAGAATGGGGCAATTAACACTTTCACCCCTAGCAATGGAATCTATATGCCATTGAAATTTAAAATAAAAATTATTAAGGATTGTAAAATTTAAAAATCTATAAATTTATACTTAAAAAGCATAGAAAGAACTGGGCCTTGCAATCAAAATAAACTTTTAGTAGAAATGGCATTCATTTTTCTCCCAGTATCCATATACCAGGTGAGCTTCTCTCTAGGAAAGCCACTCATATTCCCCATTGCAACCACAATGGAAATGGATAGCAGCAAACTAATATTGTCCTAAAGTTTCTCTCTCCCTCCCACAAAGCAATGCCTATGAGTCTCTCTTCCCATAAGATCTAATGTTCAAGATGTCTTCTGTAAATCTATTGAATTTTTCTTAAATAATTTTTGCATCATATTCATAATATTAATTCTTAAACTGATTTAAATTCATTCTTAGATATGTTTGTTGGCCCAAAGTGTGAAAATTCCTAGTCCACAGTTGCACAATTACTTCACAATATCTCTGCAAAATAACCATATATACATTATGATCTCTATTTTAAAGTTGAAGGAACTGAGGCTCCAAAAAGTTGTAAAGGATCCAATGTCAAATAATTAGCATTTACTGACACTGAGGTATTAGACAAAGTCTTATAGCTGTATTTCTCATGTCTGGGGGGGAAGAGTTATCCTCCAATTTTGTCATGTTGTATTTCCTTAATCGTTCTATTTAGGCTTGGAGAAAATAAGTAGCTAAAGGCAAACTTCCAGCCAACATGACTGCTTTAATGAGACAATAATATTTCATTACATTTATACAATAAACTTTACTTAGCCATTCCTTCTCTGTTACCCTCCCCAACTTTCCTCTCTGCTGTTTCCCTCTCTGTTCTTCTCTCCTCTCCAGACTGATTGAAATTATCACAAAGTTAAATTTTCAATAATTTTTATATTAATTAGTATATTATTTGATTTATCCATATCTTCATCTTTGGTGCTTTGCACCAAGGTCAGGTTTCAACTACTTCTGTGCTTTTCTGTTAGGACAGTTATTCCTGCTTGGTCACACCTTGCATCCACTAGGTTCACATACTCCCTTCAAGGTTTGATTTTGAGGTTGGGAATATTGGATTTTCTTTGACATCTGAATACAAAATACTGGAGAACTCAGAGTGCCTGAATTTAGAGTTTTCTGGTCTGAGATGAGACTTGTTTGTTACAAACATCCATTTTCCAAGATTTCCAAGGTTTCCATCCAGGGGATTTGGGATCACTCTGGGTAATGTACTCTTGATGCCTTTGGATATAGTCTTGCAGGCTACACCTGTCCTTGAACATCTGTGGTAGCAATAACACTTGTTTTTCTGGGAAATAGTCCTTTTTTAATTGCCTTTGAGCTTTTGAATGACTTTTTCTTTTTGCAGTTCTAGTGTGGCAGAAATCACTTAATGTAGTTTCTCATTGGATTTCTTGGTCATCATTCACTCAAGTATAAACTTCAGTGTTTTTAGACTTAGTGAATATATGGAAGTTAGCCAGCCTGCCTCCCATTCAGACAGTCATCTTGGCAGAAACTCTGTCTTTAGCTCTTTATGTTCTTGAGCTATATATAAAATGATTAAGTAAAGAAGAGGAAAGGAAGGGAGAGAAGAGGAAAGTCAGGGAGGGGAGCAGGAGACAGAGGGCACGGCTGAGCAAAGTTTGGTGTATGAATGTAATGAAATATTATTGTGCCTTAAAATGATATAACAGATGATTTCAAAGAACTCTAGGTATTATTACCTGACATAAAATGAAATGTACAGGAGCAATAGAATAATTTATATAAGTATGGCAAGGCTCCATGTATGGCAAATGCTTTTCCCCCCAATATGTAGCATGGGGATGTCATTGTGCTGCTCAAAAGGAAGCATAATATGTATCTCTACCTTCTTCTCCCCAGGCCCCCAGTCTTCCCTAAGGAAGATTTTAATTCTTTTCAGGAGGGAAAAGAGGAAGTTAAGGTTGGGGAGGGGGAAGAAGGAGGGAAGAAAGGAAGAAAAGAGAGGGGAGAATGGAGGAAAAGGGGGGAACAGAGAGGGAAACAGAGAGACAGAGACAGAGAAACCAAGAGACAGAGACAGAGAGAGTTGTAGATCTAACCCAAGGGGAAGTTTCCCAAAATCTCTAGTGTACCTTATCAGGGATTGGGACATGATGGATATTACCAGCTTCTCTCATGCGTCCTAAAGTTTTTTACTTCAACAACCTGAAGTGGATTTGACATCTTTCATCTTCCCTCTCAAAGTTAGAAGTCAGAAATGCTCGAGGCATTTTGAAGCTTGAAGAGAAATAGAGAGACTGAGAATACCTCCACTCTCATTGTTACTAACTATCCCCTATCCCTTATACAGAGTAGGGTATTCATGTTCACACATGGAGAAAGAGCCCTTTGGGTTTTAGGACTGACAAGGAACAACACTATGAGGAAAAATAACTTTGAAAGATTTGAAAAGATTTGAACTCAGTTAATTATCATGCAGCTTGTTACCTTTCTCCTGACTGAGTTAATATCCCCGAGGTTCAGAGACAATTTTTTTAGATAAGGCCCCCTTTTGGATTGTCTCTGTTTGATTGTGCTTTTTTTGTTACACAGATTTTGAGTTTGTTTTTTGTCTTGTTTTTTCCCCATTTGTTCATACTACTAAGAGTGAGCAAGGGTTGTGGGGCTAGAGGGAGAAGAATGTTAGCAAAAGTGATAGCAAAAAAAAGAAAAGAAAAGAAAAAAGAAAGCATTGTCACACATTAAAAGTGAACAGAGAAGAAAAGATATGTTTTCAGAAGGAAGCACAGATCAGCATGACAGTTTTGAAAATAATGTGTCAAAAATTGATTATATACTTTTTTAAATCAAGCAACATGAAATGGAAATTCGCAATTTCATATAGAATCTTATTTCTGTGTCCTGGTGTATGAAAATGCTCTCTCTTTTTTTTGGAATTGAGTTCAATTTTTTAAATAAAGAAAATAAGTGGATAAAGCTTTCTAGACTTCTGTGTTAAGACACAAAAGTTAACTTTCCCATTTTAAATACTGGGGAAGTTATGGTATTCATATTTTAGTTGGAAAGCTATCCAAATCATACAAACTTTTGAAAGCTTTCTGTAGTTGTGGGAGAGGGGAATGGATCTGTAAAATTAATATCAAACTGGTAAAGTGGCTTTTTCTTTTGGATGTAGAGATGGTGATCTTCTCTAGTGCAGGGTGGGGAAGGAGGAGAACAATTAAAAACTTAATATGTAACCCTAAAATTTAAAATTTTTATAAGAGAGATGTATATACATGATGCTTTCCTTATACTGGGATTGCTATCAAAATATTGAATCCCAACTTATGCAAAGACTTTCTAAGACATTAACATTTTGGTTTTATTTCTACCATCACTACACTTTCCAACCCATTGCTGAAGAGTTCTTGATTTTTTCTTCCATACATTTTGGTTTGCAAACTTCTTTTTTGTCTAGAACATAAGTAACTGTCAGCTCTAGGGCAAACAATTTCTGACCCATTACCTATTTAGACACACCTAAAGCCCAGAACATGTGCAGCATATTCAACTGGCTTTTTAAATGCTAATTAAACATTTTACCTGAAACATCCCCTTAACACAATCCAAAATTATCTTCAAAAGTACAGTATGGGGGCAGCTAGGTGGCCCAGTGGATAGAGCACCAGCCCTGAAGTCAGGAGGACCTGAGTTCAAATCTGGTCTCAGACACTTAACATTCCTTAGCTGTGTGACCCTGGGCAAGTCACTTAACCCCAATTGAAACACCAAAAACCCAAAAAAAAAAAAAAAAGTACAGTGTGTTTACTGTATGCACCATTACTCAGATACATGATTTCCTCCTGGGAGTTCCTATGTGTCATAAAAACATATATTATACTTCCTTACTATCCAGATCTCTGCTTTTCAGTGCTATTGCACTTGGTGCATATATATTTAGTATTGATATTGCTACATTATCTATGGTACCCTTTAATAAAATATAGTTTCCTTCTTTATCTCTTTTGATTAGATCTATCTTGGCTTTTACTTGATCTGAGGTAAGGATTGCTACCCCTGCTTTTTTTTGTTCACCTGAAGCATAATAGGTTCTGCTCCAGCCTTTTACCTTCATCCTATATGTGTCACTATGTTTTAGATATGTTTCTTGTAGACAACATATTGTGGGATTCTGCTTTTTAATCCAGTCTGATATCTGCTTTTGCTTTATGGGAGAGTTCATCCCATTCACATTCACAGTTAGAATAACTAATTCTTTATTTCCTGCCATCTTATTTAGCCAAGTTATGTTTTCCCCTTTCCTTTCCCCTTTCTCCCTTCCCCCCACCTCAGTACTTTGCTTTTGATGACCCCTCCCTCAAACAATACTCCCCTTTCCTTTCCCCTTTCTCCCTTCCCCCCTCCTCAGTACTTTGCTTTTGATGACCCCCTCCCCCAAACAATATTCTACCCTTTAGATCCCCTCCCCCTGTTTTTACTCCTTTCCCCTGATTCTTCTATTTTCCTTTCTATTACTTTATCCCTTTCTTTTCCTCCTTTCCCTCCCACTTCCCTCTAGCAACAGACAAGTTTCT
>JAJPUD010002289.1:277186-297164 GCA_023553655.1 Myrmecobius fasciatus | reverse complement strand
TTCTTCTTCTTCTTCTTCTTCTTCTTCTTCTTCTTCTTCTTCTTCTTCTTCTTCTTCTTCTTCTTCTGTTTTGTTGGACTGATTCTTCATGTCTCATTGAGTCATTCACTTTCAATTGTTCAATTCTAAGTTTTAGTGAAGTTTTTTTTTTGTTAGCTCTTTTATCTTCTTTTGCATTTGGCCTATTGAACTTCTAAATAAATTGTTTTGTTCATTGGATTTTTTGCCATTTCACAGATTCTGTTTTTCAAGTTGTTTTCTTTTTTCCATTTTACCAAAACTATATTTTAAGGAGTGATTTTCTTCAGACAATTTTTGTGTTTCCTTGTCCAAAGTTCTCATTTTCTTTCCCCATTTTTCTTCTAACTCTCTTTTAAGATCCTTTTTTAAATTCTTCCAAGAGAGACCTGTGAAATGGAGACCAACTTATATCACCCTTTGAGGCTTCATCTGGAGATACCTTGCCTTTAGTGTGCTCAGGGTTTGAGTTCTGTTCTTGCATATCTCTATAGAAGCTATCTGTGGGTCAGAGTTCATTTTGCTTATTTTTAAATGTTGAGATCTGCTCTTAGGGCAAAGGGGAGATTGTCCCAGGATTCCTCTACAATAGCTTCATTTTCCCTCCAGGCAGTGCTGCCAGCTTCCTTCTTCCTCTGGATGGGTGTGGCCAATTCCTGCTTGTTCAGGGGCTTCAGAGATCTCACAGCTAATCTGCTGATCCACTGGCTTCTGAACTAACATAAAGTAGCAAATACTGCTGTATTTTGACTACAAGTCTCCCACTAGATTCCCCCAGCATAGTTGGAAGCCTCTCTGCTTTGAGTCTTCTTGCACTGCATTATGCTTGAAGTGGGCCACAACCCCTTCTTTCACCCATTGAAACAGATCTTTCCTGAAGTTCTTCCAAATCATCTTCTGCTGGAAATTTATTACACAGCAGATATTTGTGGGTTCTGTTGCTCCAAAACTCATTTAGAAGCTTGATCTGGTGTTGATCTGAGGGAAGCCAGGAAGAGCTCAAAGACCTAACTACTCTCTGCCATCTTAGCTCTGTCCCCCAAAATGAGAGAATTTTAATGTATGATCCCTCATATCCTTGCTGCTTTAAATTCTCTTAACCCATGAATCACTTTCTTATTAGATTTAGAGAGAAATATTAGGGTACAACAAAAATAAGTGATAGGTTCGAATTCAAGAGAGACCTGCTTTCAGAAACTGTCTTGGACTAGTTATGTGATCATGGTCAACTTGCTAACTTATCCGAAATCAGTTTTCCCCATCTGTATTATGTGGATAATAATGACATATATTTTCAAGGGTAGTTGTGAAGATCCCAGGAGACTATGTATGAAAACTACTTCATAAACTTTTAAGTGATATATAAATGCAGCACCAACTTGGGGATACTTGATGAAAGAGTAAATCAATTGTAGTTTGCAAATAGAATATGAGTAATGAAAAAATCATTGACCTTGAAGTCTAATCTAGATTTTGATGCCAGGTCTGTAGCTTATTTCCTATGTGATTTGGGCAAAATGACTGTTTCTTTGAATCTCTTTCCTCCTTTTTAAAATAAGCAGTAAATTTTCTAAAATAAATCTAACATTGGATTGTTGTTCAGGTGTTTAAGTCACATTCTACCCCTCATGATCCCATTTTAAATTTTCTTAGAAAAGATACTGGGAATAGTTTGCCATTTCAGTCTTTGGCTCATTTTATAGATGAGGAAACTGAGGCAACCAGGGTTAAATGATTTGCACAAGGTCACTCAACTAATTTGAATTCAGGAAGATGAATCTTTCTACCTACAGCCTCCACATTCTATTCACTGTGCTAGACTAAATTATCTCTATTATCTCTTCTAATTCTTAGCCCTGTGATAATCTATGTAATCACTGTGGAGAAATGACCAGGATTGATGACTGATTAAATAGCTAATCCTCCCTTCTCCTACTTCCATATCTTTAAGAATATGCCTCCCCAAAGTCTGATTAAGTTAATTAATTAGTCAAAAGCAGTCATTTCAATAGGAAAACCTTAGTCAACTGTTATTTGGTACTGCATATGTCAAAGCAGTTTGACTGATTTTTTTTTCATTTTTCAACAGTCTTATTGATGTTATATACACATCAACTCCAAGGAATCTTTAGAATCTTTAGAAAACCAATGATAAGAATAATTCCAAATCCCTAAACCACTCTCTTTTAAAATGGAGGGTGGGGTGGATTGAGCCTTTAATTGGCAATTAAAACATAATAAAGGAGACTCCCTCCACAATTGCTGGTTGTCACCCATTCTGCATCTTATACTCTTAAAGGATTTTCTGAAGACTGAAGAGGTTGTGACTTGCCCAAAATAACACAGCCAGTATGTGTCAGAGGCAAGCCTTGGATCCAAGTCTTCCTGACATCAAAGCCAGTTGTCTATCAAGAAAAAAAAAAAATATATATATATATACACACATACATACATACACACATATATGTAATACACACATTTATATATGTCAATATATCTCAGAGAATAAATTTTGCTAAGTTTATTCCAGTTCTTGACCAATCCTTTGAGACAATGAAAAATAATCATTTTGATTTTAACACTTATTCTAGTTTTGAAAGGATACAGATACAATTTCAGAAGCAGTCTCTGTGATGCTTACAGTATAATTTTTTTTAAATATTTTTTCTTAAGTTTACAAAATGAAAATGTAAAATGTATTACTGGAAGTGCCACTAGAGCTTAAAGAGTGAAAGATACAATGCCTGGAATAAGTAAAACACATTTGCTGCTGTAACAAGACAGAGTGGATTTGAAAAACATGTATTCAGCATTACACTGCTTGGAGAAGTTAGGATTGCAATGTTAATTAAATGCAGATGTTTGGAAGAACTTGCAGGGTTTCTCGGAAGACAATGGAGGAGCATTCTTATGAATCACACACACATAATGGACATAAGATATAGTGAGAAATTTGAAAACCCTAGGGAAAAAAAAAGGCTTCACCTCAAATTTAATTTTCTGATAATGTTGAATTCAGCAGCAAGAATGTAAATTCTTCTGGACGAATCTTTTTTTTCTGTTTATATTTCAAAGCTCTTTGGAAGTTCATTATTAATAGAAACTGTTAGATGAGTGGTTTTTATTTGTTTGTTTGTTTATTTTATATGTAATCTTTTCTAAACCTTAATGTGCTTGCAGCTGAATTCCTTGTTAAATAAGGAGGTGCAAAGATGCCACATTGGTGCTTGTCATCATGGGGGTTGCAGTCTGGCATCAGACTTGACACATACACTGTAATTTTAAAGCACTACTGAATTACAATAAAATAATCCTAAATCTGCAAGAAACTTGTAAATCATCTAGTTTTGTATTCCTAGTGGCTTGCACATGGTAAGTGATTATGATACATTTAATTGAATTGAAATAAATGTTTAATATGTATGCTTTGGTTGACATATAACCACCTTCATTTTCCTCATCTGTTAAATGAGGGTTTGGGGCCAGCTATTCTCTGACATCTCTTAAAACTCTAAATCTATGAGATATACTATGAGTGTATCATTGTATAACTACTTTATACATGTATTTCCTGATTCTCCACGTGCTCTAGCTGGGTTAATATTTAAAGTGGTTTTGAAGCTCTTTTTTTTTTTTTTTTTAATAGGCAATTTGACATAGTGGATAGATAATTAGTCTTGAAGTTAGAAAGACTTGAATTCAGGTTTTCCTTATTCTCTCAGTGATAAAAAAAAAAAAAACATATTCATGTGACATTCAAAGTCCTTTACAATGGAGCATCTTCTCCCTTTTCAGTCTTACTAAATATCACTTCTTTCTACGTAATCTGTCTACCAGTTTTACTAGCTTTGTTGCTGATCACAAAGGATATTACATCTCTGCCTCTATGCCCATTTACTGGCTATCCTTTATGTCTGAAATGCTCTCTAACTTCTCTAATATATACTGGCTTTCATTAAAACTCAGTTTAAATTATATTGCATTGTGGGGAATTTCAAATCTCAGTCAAAGAAATTTAAAATGTAAATGGTGGACAATAATCAGGGATTGAAGATTTCAAGTCAAAGAGTACCATGTTGAGTTTCATAAACAGAAAGATTCATCCAGTATCTATTTTAAGGATGGATCAGATTGAGGAAATAATTGAGGCTGAAGAACTTGGGTGAATCAAAGATTATTTACCCAGCTGAGTAGAAATTAGAACCCATTCTTAAGTGGTAGGAGTAGAATTTGAGGGGAAGGAATGAAGAAATGCTAGGGATATTGCTGAGGTAGAATTGACAGCTCTTGACAAATGACTGGATTGAGATCAGGGAGAAGGAAAAGTCAAAGAGAGTATGCAGAGTTTGAATTTTTTTGTGAGACTAGGTCTTCTTATATTGTCCAGGCTGGAAATGCAGCAACCACTCAAAGGCCAGAACTTACTACTAATTAACACAAAATCTGACTTTTCCAGTTTCTGACTTGGACTAGTTTATCATTCCAGTTGATGCCAGACCTAGTACAGACCCCTCATTAGCTTAGCTTGTTGCAGTTCAAAACTCTTATATGCATGTATGTATGTGTATCACCAAGTAGAAAGGTTTTAAACATTTGAGATTGGTGAATGGTGGACCACCAATAGCAATAATGTAGTCAGAAGTTATAACATGTTTAGAGAGATAATGAGTTAGGTTTTTGATATATTAAACCAAGTAGCTCCAGTGATACATCTAAGAGAAAATGATTCTAAGTAACTCCAACCAAAAACAAAAAATGATAAGTGGAAATACTACATAGTTCTCACATCCCAATAAGACATTATTCTAATATTTTTGAAATAAAAAATCTATTTATTTAAGAAGTATAAATCTTAAAGGGACATTTGTTATCAAAATAAGTAAAGCAGAGTAACTGAGCTTTTTGGTGTGGCATTTGTGAGCCCAAGGACTGAACCAACTACTATTCATTCCATTTTAAGGCTACCTCATGGCAACAAATAAAAGCAAGAGAAGCAAGATCCCTGGTGCTAGTGAACATCTGGCTAATGGTAGATCAGCCTTTGCAAGAAAGAGGAAGATGGTTTGCTGAAAGAGAGGCTTTTGTGGAGGATCATTGTCTTTGTCTCCTCAAATGTTCTGTGCACTTCTAGGAAAGTCTTATGAACAAAGCTTTGCTGAAAAGCATCATGTTTTAGGAGCCTGGAGGGACCCTAGAGGTCATCAAGTACAATTCCTTCATTGAACAAAGGAAGAAAATTTAGAGTACATTAAGTAAATTGTTTGCCCAGAATCTATAATAAGAAAGTACCTGAGGCAGAATTCAAACTCTGGGCTTCCTAGTTCCAAGAACTGTGATCTGATGAATCAGCATCCAAACTAAGTTATTTCTCAACTGCCTATTCTATTCAAGGCACTATGCTGGGTGCTAAAAATGCAAATAAAAGGGGCAGCTAGATGGTGGATAGAACACCATCTCTGAAGTCAGGAGGACCTGATTTTTAATTGGGACTCAGACATTTAATAGCTATTAACTGTGTGACCCTGGGCAAATTACTTAACCCCAATTGCCTCACTAGAAAAAAAGAAGAAAAAGAAAAAGAAAGAAATAAAAATGCAAACAAAAAACAGGGGGAAAAATCCCTATCCTGAAAGAACCTATGTCTCCTAGGATAATGCATGTAACCAGATATACATGACATTCTACAATAAAGTTAAAATAGGTACTCAATAAATAAAAATTTAAGGAATATAATTTTAAATTCACAATTAAAAAATTAAAAGAACCCAAAATCATGCCCCTTCCCACTATAGTCATGGGAAGAATTCTTAACTAAATAAGCATTAGAAAAAAAAAAATAGATCATTTTGACTACATAAAATTCAAAAGTTTTTTTGCATGAAAATATATTTAATTCAAATGTCAGGAAAGCCTGACATCCAAAATATAGAGCCAATTGACACAAATATTTCCCAGTACATAAATGACTAAAGAATTTGAACATGAAGTTTTCAAAAGAATTGAAACCGGGTTAGTAGAATACAGTTACCATAGGAATGATCAATAAGGTTTATTGAACCTCAAAGATGAAAAGGTGATAGAAGTAAAGAGCAAGTTAGGAAATAGCAGTGGGGAACAGGGACTGCTCCATCTTCTCCACAATGAGTTAGGAAACTGTATGAATAAAAATACAAAGCCACTAATAAAACATGTTGTTGCTTGCTTGTTTGCTTGATTATTGTTATTGTTTAAAAGAATTGAGTGTAAAGAGAGAAATTGGAAACAATGAATATGAATGGCTTTTTCTAAGAATTTGGGGGGGGAGAAAAGATAACTTTTTCTTGTTTGTGGTATGTGTATGTTTTCTTTTGCAACAGGACTAATATGGAAATGTTTTGCATGACTTCATATGTATAATTGCTATCATATTTCTTGCCTTCTCAAGGGATAGGGAAAGAACATGAAGAGGGAGAGAATTTGGACCTCAAATTTTAAGTGAATGTTAAAATATTTTAACATAATTGGGAAATATTTAATGAAATAAAATATATTTTAAAGAGATTTAGAAAAGAAAAGATATAGGGTGATCACTTGAGGAAATGATTGGGTCAAATTGGGATCAGTGATAATTCTGTTTTTGTTAATACTTTCTGATGTCACAGGTCATGGGAAGCAGACGCTTTAAATATCATATGACTATAGATTTAGAATTAGATGGGAGTTTTAGAGGTCATCAGATCTCAGGAAAATTAACTGACTAGGCCTGAATTCATCTAGTAGCAATGCTAAAATTTAAATCTAGCTCTTTTGTTTACAAACTAAATGCTCTTTCTTTTACAAGCCACTACTTCTCATCTAGTTCATAACTTTTCTTATAACTTTGATAGTTATCTTAAGAAACCATCCCCAACACTATTGATCAGAGAAATGCAAATTAAGACACTAAAAACCTACTACACACTTGTCAGATTGGCGAAAATAACAGGAAATGATAATGACGAATGTTGGAGGGGATGTGGGAAAACTGGGACACTGATGCATTGTTGGTGGAACTGTGAATGGATCCAGCCATTCTGGAGAGCAATCTGGAACTATGCTTAAAAGTTATCAAACTGTGCATATCCTTTGACTCAGCAGTGTTTCTATTGGGCTTATATCCCAAAGAGATCTTAAAGGAAGGAAAGGGCCCCACATGTGCAAGAATGTTTGTGGCAGCCCTTTTTAAAGTGGCTAGAAACTGGAAACTGAATAGATTTCCATTAATTGGAGAATGGCTGAACAAATTGTGATATATGAATGTTATAGAATAGTATTATTCTATAAGAAACGACTACCAGGATGATTTCAGAGAGGCCTGGAGAGACGTGCATGAACTGATACTGAGCGAAATGAGCAGAACCAGGAGATCATTATACATGGCAACAACAATACTATATGATGATCAATTCTGATGAACATGGCTCTCTTCAACAATGAAATGTTTCAAATCGGTTCCAGTTGTTCACTGAAGAAAGCCATATACACCCAGAGGGAGGGATATGAAATGTGGGCCACAACATAACATTTTCATGCTCTCTATTGATGTTTGCTTGCATTGTGTTTTCTTTCTCTGATTTTTTTTCTTGTAGATAAAATTTTTCTTGCACAACAATGATAAGTGTGGAAATATGTATACATATATTCGATTTGTCAAGTATTTTAACATAATTAACATGTAGTGGATTTCCTGCCATCTAGGGGAAGCATGGGGACTAGGAGGGAAAAATTTGTAATGGAAAGCTTTGCAAGGGTCAATGTTGAAGAATTACCCATACATATGTTTTGCAAATAAAAAGTTTTCATCAATAAAAAAGAAAAAAAAAAGAAAAGAAAAAGAAACCATCCCCAATAGCATCTGATACCCTTTATAATCATAATCATTAAAAAAGAATAAAATGTTAATTTCCTCTCCTGAAGAATTCTTTAAATTTCTTTTTTTATTATTATTATTAGATATCATTAAAATGTTAAAATAGAAAAACTGATGACACATTCAAGATTTTACATGACTTGGAGCCATCCTTCTTTTTTGAGTTTTATCTCTTCCTATTCTTTATATACACACCCTGTGTTCTGGGAAAACTGGATTCATCATTCTCTGGGCATTCCTTAAGATTTCCCAACTGTTTGAGCCTTTAATTATATTCTTTTTACCTTGAATTTCACCCCTAATTCCCCTCCCACATCTTCAACATTTTTAAGCAGCTAAAGAGTGGACAATGTGCTGACCTTAGAGTGAGAAAATCCTAAATTAAATCTCCTTTCATCAGTTTGCTAACTATGTAACCCTGGGCAAGTCCTATAATCTTTATCAATCTCAGTTTCCTCATCTGTAAAATGGGACAAATAATAGCACCTATTTCATGGGATTGTTTTGAAGATCAAATGAGATAACATACATAAAGAACTTGCAAATATGCAAGTACTATATATACACTAGTTGTTATATTTATTGATGACTTAGATAAAGGCAGTGATCAAATTTGAAACAAAAGCCAAGAAATCTTAGTGGACTAAAAGTTCAATATAAATTTAACAGTATGATTGAAAAAGTTGCTGTCATTCTCTGCAACATGAATAGAAGCACAGAATTCCTAATTCCCTCAATCAAAAGATATTTCTGCCCCTTCTGAATACCTATACACTGTCTTCCCACTTGTGTCACTTCTCACCTAACAGTTTTTATTGGACCCATCTGTGTGCATCCTAGGAGGAACACCAAGAAAGATTTCCAAGAGCTATTAGAAAAAGGTCACTCAGGGTGAGAAGTTATGTATGGATTACAATATAACACATGTAGTATATTGTTCCCATTAAGACAGTCTCTGTCTGTGGCTACATGTAATAATAGTTAAAACAAGCAGAATCCAAAGGTATGACTGCTACTAGAAACCAGGATAAGAAATATACTGGTCAAATCTGCCAGGTCAGTTGTCTTTGGTCCTGCCCATATGCAGATCGCTTCACTGTTCAACCATTCCTTCAGTCAGGACCCAGTTCCTCTGAAACACTATTGTTTCATGATTGAAACCCTGACCATAGTCCCTTATCTTTCTTGTCAGTGGTTGATGTTCTGCTAATTAACTCCTAGCTACTTTGCTAGCCAATAATCTAGTTCTGCACACTCCTACAATTGACAGGCTCCCACTCACCCCCTCATACTCCAAGACAGATGTTCCTCTTCCCCTCCCCAATGGAGGAGAAATAAACAGGCTTGCTGCCCTGCCCATCAAACCTCACCCACTGGGTGGGGCCAGATGGGAACAGATGGTTTCTATTAGTTGTACTAATTCATTGTGAGACTTGGACCAAGCTGCCTAAATTTCCACTTCCCTAATTGAAAATGCAGAGGATCCACTCATTTACCTAATTCATATGGTTGAAAAAATAAATAAGAAAACAATTTCCAAAAAAAAGAATGTGATATGAAAGAAACACTCTGATTTCTGCACATTCTAATTTGCATCAGGACTATATAACTTCATTCTATTACAAATAGCAGAATAAAGATGCCCTCAGTTCATGACTGCTCTAACTTTTATAAGAGTTTTATTAGCCACTCGATTCAGAGAATTGACCTTGATGTATTTCACTTGTATAGACTGTGAGCTAGAGATCAATGGGAACAAGATACATAGGTGAAGAGAATAATTAGATAGTTTGGCTCCATGTAAGGGAGTATATATACATCCCAGACATTTCTAAGGCTTGTGGAAGCAGTGCTTATTGAGAGCTGGACATATTGCATAAGCATATGCCATTGTGTTATTTTCAACGTGCAATGAAGCAAAGCAACCTTTTTGTAATATGAAAACAAGTGAGCCACCAGCAGCAGTAATAATAAAAGAGCTAGAAAATTAAATAAGCTAAACCTAGAAATGGAAACAAATATTAAGTGACTCTGAAAGGGAAAGTGGAGTGGTATATCAATAATTGTCATAACCAACTACAGTAGGATATCAAAAAAATAAAAAGATCACAGGCAGCCTTTTGATTTTCAACCTCCTAAAATAATTATATAGCTGTCAATTAGAAAGTACTAGGGTTATATTGACTATGATTCATTCCATTCTTTTTTGTTTGTTTGGGACATATTTTTAATTTACCTTTTATCCCCCTTTAGAGAGTTTAGGGCATGAGTAAGAGAATAGTCATGCATTCTGCCAGATTGGTTGGTTTATTTGCTTGTTCATTGTTTATTTTTACCTCTTTGTGCTCACCAAATTAGAGTGAGAGTGAAAAAAGAGAAGAATGGCCAGAAGAGAGCCTTGGGGATATGCCCATAAGGATAGAAATCCAGCAACAGGTGCTGAGAAGACAACTTTAGACAGATGGGAGGAGAACCTAGAGAAAGCAATGTCATAAAGATATAAGAGAGAGAATTTCAAGGAGAACAAAAGTTGCAAAACAATATTGGCTGCTTTAGAGAGATTTAAAAAAAATGAGGATTGAGAAAAGGCCATTACTTTTGGCAATTAAGTGCTCATTGATTAAGTGGAAAGAGCTGTTTTAGTTGAACAATAAGGTGGAAAGAGAGACTGCATAAGGTTCAGAGAAAAATGAATTGAGAAAAAGTGGTAACACCTACTCTGGATGGTTTTCTCAAGAAGTTTGACTAGGAAAAGGAGAGACAGAGAAGAATAGCCAGCTAGAATAGGAGAATCTAATTAAGGAAAGATCTCGTTTGTTTAGGCTATTAAACCCTTCAATGTGAATGGATCTCAAGTTGGAGGGAGATGACATATGCTAGTGTAACTTAATATTTTGTATACTGATAGCTGCTATGTAGCATAAACTAGTTAAAAAATTTAGAAGAACCAGGTAAAACATCATGGTGGATTTCATGGGACTTTTTTATACTGTTCAGCATTATTTCTGAGAGAGACATTACCACTATTATTCAACATTGTATTAGAAATGTTGGCTTTAGCATTAAGAAAGGAAAAAGAAATTAAAGGGGTAAGTATAGATAATGAGGAAATAAGACTATCACTCTTTGAAGATGATATGATGACATACTTAGAAAAACCTAGAAAATCATCTAAAAACCTACTGGAAATAATTAATAGTTTCAGCAAAGTTGCAGGATATAAAATAAACCCAGACAAACCATCAGCATTTCAATATATATTACTGACAAAGTCTATCAGCAAGAGATATAAAAAGAGAAATTCCATTTAAAATTATTGTAGGCAGAGTACAATTGGGGCTCTATCTGCCAAAACAAACTCAAGAACTATATAAACACAATTACAAAGCACTTCTCACACAATAAAGTCAGATCTAAACAACTGGAAAAATATCACCTATTCATGGCTAGGCCCACCTAATATAATAAAATTGACAATTCCCCCTAAATTGATCTTTTCCAGTGCTATACCGATCAAACTACCAGCAAATATTGTATGAACTAGAAAAAAATAATAAAATTCACTTGGAAGTACAAAAGATCAAGAATATTGGAAATTTATTTAAAAAAAATACAAAGGATGGTAGTTTAGCAGTACCAAACCTAAAACTGTACTACAAAGCAGCAATCATCGAAATCATTTGGTACTGGTTAAGAAATAGAATGGTGGATCAATGGAATAAATTAGATACACATGACAATAATGAAAACCTATAGTGATCTAGTATTTGATAAACCCCCAAACTTCAGTTTCTGGAATAAGAACTATTGGACAAAAATTGCTGGGAAAACTGAAAAATAATTTGTCAGAAACTCAACATAGACTTACATCTCACAACCCATACCAAAATAAAGTCAAAATGGATACATGATTTGGATATAAAGGATAATACTATAAACAAATTGGGAGAGCAAGGGATAATTTGCCTATCAGATCTGTGGATAAGAGAAATTTATGACCAAAGAAGTAGAGAACATTATGAAAGGCAAAATGGACAACTTTGATTACATTAAATTAAAAAAAATTAAATTTAAATTTAAAAAAACCCAACAGAAACAAGAATAAAAGGGAAGTACAAATCTGGGGAAAAAATCTTTATAACTAGTGTTTCTGATAAACATCTCATTTCTAAAATATATAAAAAACTGTGCCAAATTTATAAGAATACAAGTCATTCTACAATTGATAAATAGTCAAAGGATACAAACAATTTTTAGATGATGAAATTAAAGCCATTTATACTTGTATGGAAAAATGCTTTAAATCACTATTGATTAGAGAAATGCAAATTAAAACAATTCTGAGGTTCTACCTCACACCTCAGAATGGTGAAAATGACAGGAAAAGATAATGTTAAGTGTTGGAGGGCATGTGGGAAAATTGGGGACACGAATCTTTGTTGATAGAATTGTGAAATGATCCAATCATTCTGGTGAGCAATTAGCAACTATGCCGAAAGGGCTATAAAACTGTGCATACCCTTTACCCAAAAGTGCCATTACTGGGTCTGTATCCCAAGGAAATCTTGAAGGAGAAAAAAGGGCCTACATGTGTAAAAATGTTTGTAGCAGTTCTTTTTGTGGTAGCAAAGAATTGGAAAATAAGTAGATGCCCATCAATTGGGGAATGGTTGAACAAGTTATGGTATATGAAGATAATGGAATATTATAGTTTTATAAAAATGATGAACAAATTACCAACAAAGTTCAGCAGCAAGAGATACAAAAAGAAATTCCATTCCAAATAATGGATGATAGTATAAAATATTTGGGAATCTATCTGCCAAAGGAAAAGTCAGAAACTATACAAACTACAATACAAAACACTTTCCACACAAATAAAATCAGACCTAGTCAGTTGGAAAAATATGAAGTGCTCATGGGTAGGCCAAGCGAATATAATAAAAATGACAATACTACCCAAACTAATCTACTTATTTAGTGCCATACCAATCAAACTCCCAAGAAATTATTTTACAGATCTAGAAAAAATAGTAGCAAAGTTCATTTGGAAGAACAAAAGGTCAAGAATTTCAAGGGAATTAATGAAAAAAAGGCAGATGAAGGTGGCCTTGCTGTACCAGATCTAAAAATATATTATAAAGCAGTGGTCATGAAAACCATTTGGTACTGGCTGAGAAATAGAGCAGTTGATCAATGGCATAGGATAGGATATCAGGACAATCTAGGTAATAACTTTAGCAATTTAGTGTTTGATAAAGCCAAAGACCCCAGCTTTTGAGATAAGTACACACTATTCGGCAAAAACTGCTGGGAAAATTGGAAACTAGTGTGGAAGAAATTATGGCTTGACCCACACCTAACACCACATACCAAGATAATATCTAAATGGGTTCATGATCTAGATATAAAGAGTGATATTGTAAGCAAATTAGAGGAACTAGTCTAGTTTACCTCTCAGACCTGTGGAGATGGAATAAATTTATGTCCAAAGAAGATCTGGAACTCCTAATTGAACACCAGAGAGATAATTTTGATTATATTAAGTTAAAAAGTTTCTGTACAAATAAAACTAATGCAGACAAGATTAGGAGGGAAGCATCAAATTGGGAAATCATCTTTACATTTAATGGTTCTGATAAAGGCCTCATTTCTAAAATATATAGAGAATTGTCTCATATATATAAGAATTCAAGCCACCCTTCAATAGATAAGTGGTCAAGGGATATGAACAGACAGTTTTCAGATGATGAAATTAAAACCATTTTTAGTCATATGAAAAGTTGCTCCAAATCACTATTGATCAGAGAAATGCAAATTAAGACAACTCTGAGATACCACTACACACCTGTCAGATTGGCTAAAATGACAGGAAAAGATAACGATGAATGCTGGAGGGGATGTGGGAAGGGACTCTAATACATTGTTGGTGGAACTGTGAACGGATCCAACCATTCTGGAGAGCAATCTGGAGCTATGCTCAATAAATTATCAAACTGTGCATACCCTTTGACCCAGCAGTGTTTCTATTTGGCTTATATCCCAAAGAGATCTTAGAGGAGGGAAAGGGACCCACCTGTGCAAGAATGTTTGTGGCAGCCCTTTTTGTAGTGGCTAGAAACTGGAAACTGAATGGATGTCCATCAATTGGAGAGTGGATCAATAAATCATGGTATATGAATGTTATGGAATATTATTGCTCTGTAAGAAACGACCAGCAGGACAATTTCAGAGAGGCCTGGAGAGATTTGCATGAACTGATACTGAGTGAAACAAGCAGAACCAGGAGATCATTATACACGGCAACAACAATATTATATAATGATCAATTCCGATGGACATGGCTCTCTGCAACAAAGAATTGTCTCAAACCAGTTTCAGTTGTTCAGTGAAGAAAGCCATATACATCCAGAGAGAGGGATATGAAATGTGGAATACAACATAACATTTTCATGCTCTTTACTGATGTTTGCTTGCAGTTTTTTTCCTTTCTCTGATTTTTTTTCTTGTAGATAGGATTTTTCTTGCACAACTTGTCAAGTATTTTAATATAATTAACATGTAGTGGACTTCCTGCCATCTAGGGGAGGGGCGGGGACTGGGGATAAAATTTGTAATGGAAAGCTTTGTAAAGATCAATGCTGAGGAACTACCCATACATATGTTATGCAAATAAAAAGCTTTAATTAAAAAATGATGAACAAGCTGGTTATAGAAAAGCCTGGAAATATTTGCATGAACTGACGCTGAGTGGAATAAGCAGAACCAGAAATACATTATGCACAATAACAACAAGAATGTGCAATGATCAACTATGAAAGGGTTGGTGCCTCTCAGTGCTTCAGTGGTCCAAAGCAAGACTTTAGACAGAAAATGACATCTGCATCCAGAAAAAGAAATAAGGAGACTGGATATAAATCAACACATCCTATGTTCACTTCTTTTTTCTGTTTTTTAATCTCTCCCATGGTTTTTCCCTTTTGTTCCAATACTTCTCTCCCAACATGATTTATAAAGTAATGTGTGTTAGAAATAAATAAATTTACTAGAAAAAAAGAAAATATATTGAAAAGAGACAATAACTAAAAAAGCAGAAAATAGATATATAGAGCATATGTCTAGAATTTCTACCTCAAAACTGGATCACATATACTGAAAATGGATTTCAGAAATGAATAAGCTACTGTAACTTTTTTTTCTTCCCAATGCAGAGATATGATTCTTCCACAAAGTACTATCTGTGCCACAAACAAATTTACATCATAACCTGAATAAACAAAGAGATAAGTATAAGAAAAGACATACTTATCTAACCCAATAAAAAGGTGCCTTTCTTTATATTGCCAAGGTTTCACACCATTCTTGGCACATACATAGTAAGTGCTTAATAAGTGATTATTGACTAAGGATAGGTGAAAATGAGTTAAGAAAAAAAGGGAAAATATTGTTAAGCCTTAGGCTGCATTGTCAGAGGTACAACAGCCAAGATCTTTAAGTAAATTCTCCTTTTCTAGCTGACTATCCTTCTCATTCTTTTTTTTTTTCCTAGCCAGACTTCTTGAGGTGACACCAGATTAGGTGTCACCACTTTTTCTACATTCATTTTTCTCTGCATCACATGCAATCTTGCTTTCCATTTTATTATACAACTGAAACAGCTCTTTCCACAGTCATCAATGATCACTTAATTGCCAAATGCAATAGCCTTTTCTAAATCTTCTTCTTGATCTCTCTAGAGCAGCCAATATTGTATTCCAACTTTTCTTCTCCTTGACATTCTTTCTCTTAAATTTTCATAACACTGCTTTCTCTGGGTGCTCCTCCTACCTGTCTAAACTTGTCTTTTCAGTACTTGCTGCTAGATTTCCATCCTTGTGGGTGTATCCCTAAGACTCTCTTCTGGGCATTCTTCTCTTTTCTCAATATCTCTCTAATTTAGTGAGCTTACTAGCTCCAAGGCATCAAATCATCATTTCAATACATTTGACTCATATATATATATATATATATTCATTCACTCAGTCCTTCTTATGAACTTCCTTGTGCATTATCAATTGCATTTGGGGGCATTTCAAATTAGATATCCCATGTTCTAAAGGAAAACTGATCATCTTTTCTCAAATTCTACTTCTCTTCAGAACTTTGTTACTCATTTTCAATCATCTAGATGGCACAATAGATAGTGTGCTGGGTCTGGAGTCAAGAAGCTCATCTTCCTGACTTCAGATCTGGCCTCAGACACTTATTAGTTGTGTGACCCCAGGCATCCTTCTTTGCCTCAATTTCCCCGGATAAGAGATGAAGAAGGAAATGGCAAACCACTCCAGTATTTATGTCCTCCCTCCCTTCTTTGTCTCCTCCCTCCCTCCCTTCCTTTCCTCCTCTTTCTTTCCCTCCACCCTTTCCTCTTTCCCTTTCTCCCTCCTTTCCCCTTCCTTTCCTCCTTCTCTCTCTTTTCCCTCCTTCCCCCCATACTTTCTTCCCTCCCTTCCTCCTTCCCTCTTTTCCTCCTTTCTCCCTTATTTCCTCCTTTCCTTCTTCTCTCCCTTCCTTCCTGCTATCCTCCCTCCTTCCTTTCTCCCTCCTTTCCTTTCTGCTTTCCTCTCTTCCTCCCCTCCTCCCTTCCTCCCTCTCTCCCTTTCTCTCTCCCTTCTTTCCTCCCTCTCTTCCTTTTTCTCTTCTCCTTCTTTCCCTCCCTCCCTTCCCTAATTTCTTCTCTTCCTCTCTCCCTCCTTTCATTCTTCCCTCCTTTCTTTCTTCTCTCCCTCCCTTTCTTCTTCCCTCCCCTTTTCCTCCCTCCCTTCCTCCCTTCTTTCCTTCCTTCCTTGTTTTCTTCTTTTCATCTGACTGTCAGTTGGAAAAGTTCTATAATATATCCATTACTATGCATGTTGTTATCTGACCATTGTGCATTCTTTATTCATTTGGTCTTTCATTAATATACGATCAATCCAAAATCCTTTGGGTAATTATAGAGCTCTACCAAAAGATTCTGCAATGTCTTAGGGATTAATACAAGCAGGAGCATCTGAGGGACCTTCCCTTCCAACAAAGAATCATTCCTTATCCTAGATTCATTTTTTTAAGTCTACAAAAACATGCATCGAAAAAGTTGCACTATTTGGGAATTGCTGTGGTTTTCCCAATTCATTACTTCACACTCATAAGTTATTCTTCTCTTCAACATAATTCTTCATTTTACAATGATATTCTAACAGCAGATAGAAGAATGTTTTCATATGAGTGAAATCCAAGTTCCTATCATATGAATCTTTTCAACTGACTTCATTGGTTGTTGTCATAAGTGCTATTGAAAACATATATATCTTGAATTTTCAACAGCATTTCAAAATATAATTCTTACCATTGATACAATGATCATCTACACCAAACTATAATGATATAATAAGTTCTGACACTAGTATAGACAAATTCCATTTCCTTATATATCAGATGTATTTGGGCTTGTGTGTCCTCAAAAGAAGAGGTAACTAAGATTAGAGAGCACTATTATAATATAGGACCTCTCTCTCTCTCTCTCTCTCTCTCTCTCTATATATATATATATATATATATATATATATATATGTATATATATATGTATGTATGCTTGTATACAATTATACACATCTATTTACACACATAAATATGGGTATATGTGTGAGAATTAATGGATCTATGGTTATATTGTAAAGGAAGACCCAAACTTTTCTCTAATAATCTTGGAGAAAAAGTTTGATTATATGGAAACAAATAAACCATATGCATAATAAAACCTAATTGTATCAATCAATGGAAATGAAAGAAATATTCTTGTAGTTTTAAACAGATCTTTACAGACAGGTTTTCATGTGTGGTGGTGGCTGCAATTCTCTACCAAATGATGCCTGTTGGAGCACTGCCTATACAATCTTACTATGCCATAATCCAGTAGGATTCTGTGTGCAGCCAGAATGAAATTAATTCCATATTACAGCAAAAACAAAAGAAAAAAATCCTTATTAAAATACAAATTAAGTTCATTATGCTACAAATCTTAGAAAATAAAGGTAATCTTCTGTCCCTAAAAATTATTTAATAAAACAGTGATTTTACAGAGAAGGGAAAGAGATGATACTTTTCCCTTTATCTTGACTAGCTATTTCATCTTAATAAGATAACACATAGTATAGCACTGGTCTGTCCAAGCAAATAAGAACAGCTCCCATCCAGATCAGGAGTCAAACTCCTGTCTCTGCTTCTTTGTACTCCCCTTTCAGTAAGTCAAGACAAATCAATAAATATTTATTGAGCCTACTATATTTTGGGTGCTGTGTCAAACACTGAAGCTGCAAAAGAAAAAGAAGGGGAAGAGTTCCTGCCCTCAAGAGCTCATATTGTAATGAGGGAAGACAATATGCAACAAGATATGGAAACAAGATATGTATATAGGAGAAATTGACAATAATCTATCTAAGAAATAAGGCACCTTGCTGCAAAAGGTGACATTTTAGCTGAGACTTAAAAGAAAGCCAAGGAAGACAGGAAATGAAAATGAAAGTCAAAAAATTTCAAATATGGGTCATAGCCAGTAAAAATGTACTGAGATGAAATAAATTATTCAAGAAACATCTAGCAGAAACTTGTCACAAGATCATATATGGGAAGTGTAAGAAAACTAGAGAGACAGGAAAGGGCCAGGTCAGATCACATGACATATTTGAGAACACTAAGGCAACTATCTTAAAACTATTATCAGAATAGTCTTGTCTAATCTCCCTTCTGGAAGTGACTTTTTTTCTCTCTGTTATTTTAATTTATGAACTCAACAACTCCCTTAGATTCAATTTTTTATCTCTAGGATGATTCCTTTTTTTTTCCCAATGGTATTTTATTCTTTAAAATACATGTAAAATAGTTTTAAACATTCATTTTTCTATATTATAAATATTTTTTTCCAATTACATGTAAAAATGATCTTAACAACTAATCTTTTTAATGTTGAGTTTTTCGATATCATTTTATTTTCAAAATATATGCAAAGATAGTTTTCAACATACACCCTAGCAAAATCTTGTGTTATTTTTTTTTTGTCCTTCCCTTCCCCTCACCACTAGACAGCAGGCCATCCAATATATATTAAACACATGCAATTCTTCTAAACATATTTCCACATTTATCATGCTGTACAAAAAAAATCAGATTAAAAAAAAATGAGAAAGAAAACAAAAAGGAAGCAAACAACAAAAAAAGGTAAAAATACTATGTTGTGATCCACATTCAATCACTATAGTTCTCTCTCTGGATACAAATGGTTCTCTCCATCACAATCTGTTGGAATTGGTCTCAATCACCTCATTGTTGAAAAGAGCCAAATCCATCAGAGTTGATCATCACATAATTTTTTGTTGCTGTGTACAATATTCTCTTGATTCTACTCATTTCACTTAACATCAATTCATGTAAGTCTCTCTAGAACTTTCTAAAATCATCCTGCTGGGGGGGCGGAGCCAAGATGGCAGACTGAAAAGGTGACTTTCTGCCTCTCCTCCGATCTTCTCTCAAATCAACAATAAAATAAGCCTCTGAACTGATCTTCAAGTCAACGAACTCAGAAATATTTGGACACTGCTCTCTGGATAACTTCATATCAGGTTAGTCGGACTCGGACAGAGAGATAAATAGAGGACAACTGTGCAGGCCGGAAGTGAGGGTGGGACTCAGCTCAGCTCATCGTGGAAGAAATTCCAAACTCCAAATTCCAAATTCCAAACACCTGGAGTTTATCTGAGGCACTCGGGACACTCTGCCCTGATTGGGGACAGGTGTTCTGGCAGACTTGCCTTGTTTAAGGAGTAATTCGGACTTAGTCCTAGCCCCCACCGGCCCAGCACCTTAAGTCAACTCGCCGAAGTGCCCCAGGGCAAAGCGTCTTCAGCCGAGGTTTTTTTTTTCCCCTACCTTAAAGAGATATCCACTCTGTCTAAAAAAAAATGATGAAGAAACAAAAGAGAGCTCTCACCATAGACAGCTTTTATCAAGGCAAAGAAACGACCTCAGATACAGAGGTTTCTTTAGACAAAAATCCAGAAA
>JAJPUD010002289.1:228968-257186 GCA_023553655.1 Myrmecobius fasciatus | reverse complement strand
TAGCTGCTAGCAGAATCTTTTCCTTGGTGCGATAGTCCTGACATTTAACCATGATATTCCTTGGGGTTTTAATTTTGGGGTCTCTTTCAGGAGGTGATCAGTGAATTCTTTCAATGGTGATTTTGCCTTCTGATTCTACAACCTCAGGGCAGTTTTCTTTCAGGATTTCCTGGAAGATAGTGTTTAGATTCTATTTTTCATCATGGCTTTCAGGAAGTCCTATAATCCTTAGATTGTCTCTTCTGGATCTATTTTCCAAGTCAGTTGTTTTTCCTAGGAGATATTTCATATTTTCTTGTACTTTTTCATTTTTTTGTTTTTGTTTGACTGATTCTTGGCCAATTTGTTCATTGCATACTTTTTCCACTTCGCCAATTTTGTTTTTCAATAAATTGGCGTCTTTTCCATATCTCTTTTGAAGGGCATTATATCTTGCAAGATATTGTATCCTTCTTGCACTGATTTCAGTTTATTTTCCCATTTATCCTTCGAGTTCTCTTTTGAGTTTCTTTATGCAATCTTCCAGAAAAGCCTTTTGAAAAGGGGACCAGTGATGGTCTTTGATGACTTCCTCTGGAGTTGTTTTGTCTAAAGGAACCTCAGGATCTGGAGTCTGCCTTTCTTTCTCTCGATAGAAGCTCTCTATAGTGAGAGCTTTCTTTTGCTTCTTCATTTTTATAGACATCGTGGGGGTCTGTTTAAGGCTAGAGAAGCCATGGCTGCAATATTTTGCCCTGGGGCAATTCTGCTAATTATCTTAAGGTGCTGGGCCAGTGGGGGCTAGGACGATGCCCGAATTACTCCTTTAAAAAGGCAAATCTGCCAGATCACCTTCCCCCAATCAGGGCAGAGTGTCCCGAGTGCCTCAGATACACTCCAGGTGTTTGGAATTTGGACTTTGGCATTTCTGCCATGCTGAGCTGAGTCCCACCCTCACTTCCAGACTGCACCGCATAAACTGTTTACCCCTCTGCCCGAGTTAAACAGACCTGATATGAAGTTCTTCAGAGATAACTGCAAGCAGTGTCCAAATATTCCTGAATCCATTGACTTGAAGATCAGTTCAGACGCTTATTTTATTGTTGATTTGAAAGAAGGTCAGAGGACGACATACAAAGTCCCATTTTCACTCTGCCATCTTGGTTTCCCCCCCTCTGCATTATCCACATTCAGAGAAGGAATTATGGAGATTAAATATGGATTGAAGCATTTTCCCTTTTGGTCTAATTTTTTGTAACATCTCTTGCTTCTGCTTTCTGCTGTCCCTGGACACTGCTATTACCTAGATGCAGACCCTTATCACCATATTGTACTTGAATTATTATAATAACCTGATGATTTGACTCCAATATATGTCTTTCCACACTCCAATCCATATTCCACTCACCTGTCAAAGTGACCTTTCTCAAACATAGATCTGACCATATTATTCCCCTAGTCAATAAATTTCAATGGTTTCCTAACACATCCAGGATCAAATATGAAATTCTTTGGCATTTCAAGCCCTTCATGACTTGCCTCATTACACTTTTCTAGTCTTCTTACACTTCCCACATATTCTTTGAACCGATGAAACTGGCTTATTTGCTATCCTTTGAACAAGATACTTCATGTACTAACTCTTCATATTTTCACTGGCTGCTCCCATGCCTAAAATTTTTTCCTTCTTCATATTCAGCTTTTGGCTTCCCTGGAATTCTTCAAGTCTGAGCTAAAATATCACTTTTCACAAAAAGTCTTTTCCAGTTGCCCTTAATTATATTGGCTTCCCTGTTGATTATTTTCAAATTACCCTGTCTATAACATTTAACACAAGTGTCTGCATATTGTCTCTTCCTGTTGCAGCCGTCTTTCAAGGGCTCACCTTGTATGAGCTCTTTGATCTCAGAGGCAAGTTGAATGAGGCAGGGGAACTCTTAGGGTGTGAAAAGAACTCCAGTTTATTGTGCTGCACAGCCTTGTTAATATACAGGTTTGCAAGCATGATCAGTGCATGAACAGTAGGCAATCCCCATTCACCATTCAGAGAAGCAGCTCATGGGCATTGTGTGTGTATGGTATCTGCCAATGGGAGGAGAGCCAACCCAGCCACGTCAGCAACCAGCTCACAGGCGAGAGGCCCTGCCAAGGTATCTCTGCTCATGAGCAAGTAGCTGTGACCCTCAGGCTGTACCCATTCCCATGCCATGCACCAGTGCTCCTTGCTCAACAAGGGCGTTTCTGCCACATGGCAGAAAACTTATTGTGCACCACAGGTCAAGGTGGCCTCTGTACTGCCTCTCAGCAGGGTCCCATGCCCTAGCAATACCCCCTTTTTATCTTTTTTTAGATAAAAAGTTTCTTGAGTTTCAACCTCTGAAAAGATGGTGGAGAAAGATCTATAAAAACCATCCTAATATTACAGGGCAACAACAAAACAATAGCAACATCATAACACACAGGACAATCCATGATTCTAGTTTTAATCACCATGAAGATGTATTGTCAAAGAAATGTTTGATTTTTTCAACAATTTTATCTAAATTCAAATTTTTATGAGAAGCTTTCTCTCTGTAAATGTTAATATAAACTTTCTATGTCATCATCAATTGTTATTGAGAAATAAACCATTCCAATGACACTTGATACTGTCCCAATCATAATCTTGTCCTTTATAATTATACAGCAAAGGGGGTTACATAAACCTTTGTACATCTATAGTCACATTGTAATTGAGCCTAGAGTTTCAATAACTCTACTTCTGGTCCTATTTCCAACAATACTTCCCTTAAATCTTTTATCATCTGATGCAATTATTCATCTATCTTGGCTTGTTGGGCAAAACCTGCTAAGACATTCCTAGCTGGTTCCTCTATATATCTAGCTTGTACTATACTGTTTTGTACATTAGATATGGACATTGAAGAGAGACTGATGAAGCTATATGTGAAACCAACAGTGATACTAATATGACATAGCTGATACATCTCTTTTTTTCTAATGGGACTCTTCTTTTCTATTATGGTATTGAACATAGGATCAGTATTAGTATGATACAATTTCTCACTTTTTACAGAAAGCATTGATACATGAGTAATAACAAATTTCCTGATTTTCAATTTTATTGTCCAAGCAATCACTAACAGTACAATTCCAACAAGTAACATTGTAAAAATCTAATGTTTCTTTGTTAACAGTTACATAGTCTCTCCACATGAATGCATATTTTCCTCCCAGACAGGTTTTAGTATAGAACTGGTATTCAATTCTTGTGCCAATTTGTCCAAGAACCAGGGCCCAAGATGTTTTCGCATGTGCCAAACTGCTGACCCAATTCTTGAGTGACAAGAATGTATCCCACGGAGGCTTGTGCCTGATGATCCCTTTATGTAGACACACTACTGCAACCCTCCTGCTAGGATGAGGGTTCACTGTGACAGGGAGTCCCCTGCATGCCCAGCATGTATGTCACATGATACTCCACCCCCCCATGAGATAGTCCTAGATCATGGTGGATCCATAGCCCACCTTTTGGCCTCTGTTGCCAATCCTGATTGTATGTAACACAAACCCATATATAGAGAGAAAGCATTTTGTTAGTGGTCTTGGAGGCACATCTCCTTTTAGACAGTTGCCTCTTCTTCCTTCTTTTCTTCTTCTGCTTTATGGACAACTCTGAGATGTCTGGTGGGAATGTCTGCTGAAGGTTTGCTCCTGTGAAGATACAAGCATATACTGGCCCCCATATTAGAACCCTAGAGGGTCCCTCCCATCCTTCAGGACCCTTTTTCATTACCATGGTCTCATTCTTAGGGGGTTTTCTTAATGAAGATGGGGTGTTGTCTTTTGAGTGATTCTCTGTCTATGTTCACCAAAAAGTATTTCATAGCTAAACTTAAATTATTTGAATCAAATTTTTTGTAATTTATTTTGTACATTGTTTTATTTATATCTTTCTGAATGACCCTACTTTCATCTCCCTCTTTTTATTTTTCAATAAATCTCTTACAGTGGAGTTCCATGGGATGTTTGTTCTTCAATTCTGATTGTTCTTGTACTAATTGATGTAAAGCAGCTGTTTTTTCTTTGGTCAGGGGCCATTGCTCCACCCATACCACCCAGCAGCAATGACCCTTTCTAAACTTCTGTGGTGATTTTCATCTCTAATTGGTATAAAATATCTCTACCCTATAAGTTAATATGTAAGCTATCTCTTATTAAGGAAAAAAATAGTTTCTGTCTTTCCATCTTTTTGCCAATTTACCAGTTTAGCGGACATCAAAGTCTCCTTACTGCCTGCTACTCCTGGCACTAAGTTGCCTAAAGTATAAGTTCATGTTTGTTCCTAAAGTAACCTGAGCAGCAGTCAATCAAATTTGTTCTAAAAATTCTGTCATCCAGATTTCACTCTTATCCTTTACATTAGAAGAACCTTTGAAAAACTGTAGGTACGAATAGACACAAGAGTAAGAAGGGCTTGAGGGTGGTAGAGGAGGGGAAGGCCATTCATTATCATTCTCCTCAGGCTCAGGAGAGGGACACCTTTTGCTAAAAGACATGCCTGTCTGTGCTCCAACTGTAAATTTCCTGATCTCCTTTTCTGGTTCTGATTTCAGACTTTGTTTAAAATAGCTTTTCTGTATTTCTCCTGGGCATTGCTTACCATAAGCAGTGAACTGTTCACCAAAAACTATCCATCTCTCACAATTATAATAGCCTTCCTCAGGTAACCATGGAGAAACTTTGTAAGCAATGTCCAGGAATTTCCTAATGTCTCCTAATTGGACTGTGCACCCCTGCTCTTTGTTACATTTATATACAGTCCTGACATATACTTCCCTGTCTAAAGGAAAGAGGGTGCCTACTTTCTGCCCCATTAGGTTACTTAACCGCTATCTGCCGCAGTCTGTCTGATCGGGAAACAGCGCAGTTCGGCGGGCTCTCCTTCTGGAGTCTTCTTAGAGGTTGTCTTGACCACGTAGCAGTGCTTGACCTTGAAGTAGTTGCTCTGGCACAACCTAGGTCCCTGTCCCTGTTCCTCAGGTGCCAGTTGTTGCAGCTGTCTTTTAATGGCTCACCTTGTATGAGACCTTTGAACTCAGAGGCGAGGTAGGGGAACTCATAGGGTGTGAAAAGAACTCCAGTTTATTATGCTGCACAATCTTGTTGATACACAGTTTTGCAAGCATGATCAGCGCGTGAATAGTAGGCAATCCCCATTCACCATTCAGAGAAGCAGCCCGTGGGCATTGTGTGTGCATGGTATCTGCCAATGGGAGGAGAGCCGACCCAGCCACATCAGCAACCCATTCACAGGCGAGAGGCCCTGCCAAGGTATCTCTGCTCATGAGCAAGTAGCTGTGACCCTCAGGCTCTACCCATTCCCATGCCATGCACCAGTGCTCCTTGCTCAACAAGGGCATTTCTGCAAGAAAACTTATTGTGCACCACAAGTCAAGGTGACCTCTGTACTCCCTCTCAACAGGGAGTTGCCCTAGCATCTTCCATTAGACCTCTGAGATCTGTAAGAGCTGATAGCTTTTTGCCTGTCTTTGTAATTCCAATGTTTACCACAGTGCCTCAAACTTAAATGGTATTTAGTAAATGTTCATTTTGACCCAATCACTCCAAATGGCAAAAGGAGATGGTGGTTTTTTCTCTAAGTGGACACTATACTTGGGCCTGATTGTGTAAAAGTAAGAAAGTTCTCTTGAGTATATTAGAATCTTAATGATAAATTCTGCTTGCTGCAATTCCATCAGACCACAGCCAAGATCTTTTACCCACTATACCATCATACACGTTGTACAACTTAATGCTATTTTCTATTCCCCCCAGACAACAGTGAATCTGGAGCAAAGCTGAATATGAATATGGCTTCACTCAATGTTCTTTATGCTCTTACCAAAATTATAATGTAAAATTATCATACAATGGATAATATGAGGGAGAGCCCAGATGTGGTAGGTAATCAATCAACCAAGAAACATTTATTAAGTAATTAATATTTATTAAGCAAAGGGAACAAGCACAAAAAATAAAAACAGTTCCTGCCCTCATGGAGTTTACATTCTCATAGCAGAGAAATTTAAGTAATCAGGTTTCAGCAACCTATAAACAAAAGAAATGGAAGGGTGTCCTGGAAACCTATATCCTCTATTTTTCCCATTTAAAGGCATGTAATAGGAATATAGCTTCACAACAGTTAGTATACTTTGGGATATGGGAATGTGGAGAAGAAAAGCCCAAAGCACACCCATCTGACATTCTCAAGATCTCTTAACTGCTATTAATTTGTATTCACTCCCACAAGTTCAACAGTTCAGTATTTTGTAAATAGCCATGTAAACCAATCACTTGAAGTTCAACTATATATCTCTATTCCAGCAGTGCATCAGAAAGGAAAAAGAGCAAGGGCTTTCTGGCTTCCACAACTTCAGAAAATGTGTTAACGTTACTTTTGGGCAAAGAATCAAAATATTGGGTTATAGAATAACCATAATAGATTATAGAATATTTACCCTTCTCTGAAATAAAACTATAAAAAGTTGTTACATCTCTTTCATGATTGCTGGCTATCTTTAAAAGCATCATGCATTTCTGAAGCCTCTCCATTTATGTATTTAGAAAATACAAGCTGTATTTGTCTATCTCTGAAGGATGATTTGAGAAAGTAGTTCATTAACATATTTTGAAATTTTAAGAAACATTAAATGAAGCTAATCTTCCCTTTTTCACGTCACTACTTCTCCAATGATATTGGTCAAGCTATTTCATTTAGACCACACTAGTGTGCTTTCGGGAAAATATCCTCTTTTCTATCTTCTCCACATGTGCTATAGCCAAATGGAATAAAGTATTAAGGTCTGAAAATAATAAAAACTGAAAAATGTATTTGTTTTATTTATCCATATTCCATTCTATTTATAATTTCCCCAAATATTCAATACCAAATGATTAGAAAAAGCTGCTACACTGAAGAAACTATGCACTTGACAAAAATAAAGTCTCACTTAAAAAAAATTGGTATAGTGCACAGTAGAGAATTTCATCAAGAAAAATAAATCTACTTTTAATAAATAAAATTATGCTTGCCAAAATATCAGCACATAGCAGTTAATAATATAATATGGCACATAAAACCATAATACTTGCATAAATAAAACTATCTTTTTAGATCATTGTTTAAAATTCTTCAAATAAACTATCTTCTTGCCAAAGTCAAATATATGTTATTTTACTCCTGTCATTGAACTGTCTGATATAACTCAGAGAAATCCTTAGTGTTTGAGAGTTTCAAAGTTGTTCCTCCTCTGAGCCTCTTTTAAGTTAATGTTAGAAGATTCATATTCATATGTCATTGAACACTCAGGAAAAAAATGACCTCAGGCCTTAGAAAAATTGAAGCATATGTACTAGTCACTCCCATGCATGGGTATTCTCTACAGAAAACTGCTGAAATCTCCGTAATGCTGGTCTTTTGCCATCCACATCAGTGGGGTGACATAGGACTATTTTCACATTATTGTTTTTGGTTTCCTCAAATATAAAATGAGAGAAATGGATTTTATGATCTCCAAGCTTCCTTCCATCTCTAAAATTCTATTTTATAAATAACCATAAATGAGATATATCATTATATTGTTCACAATTCTTATATCTCTTAGGATTCTTGGCAACATTGCTCTCGAGTCTAATGTCCTGAAATAAGACAATTAATCCAATAGGATGCAAAGTCTCAAATTCATAGAAAGGTTATGTGCATGTATGTTCTGGAACTCAGCAACTAGAAAAAGTGAAAGTCGGAAACCTCATAGACTATCTTGGCTCTGCCTTCTGAGCCAGCTGGACAAGATTTTCTTTTCTAATCCTTTCCCTTCACTCCTCTTTCCTTCATCTCTATCTTTGGAGATTGGAGGAAGGACACAATTTAAGGTGCTATCAATCTCTTTCCTAGTGAACTTACAGTTAGTAATTATAATAAGTGGATATAAAAATACTTCCATGATATGAGAGATAGACAGGAAAAAAAAACAGGTCTTGTCTCAATTGTAATTTTGGGAGTATAGAAAACTGTGAAACATAAAATGTATGACTTGTAATAAAGGCTCCAAGGTGGTCATCTTGACCACCATGGCAGGAGTGGGTTTTAATTTTTATATATTTTATGAAATATATAAACTCCTTCAGAGCTATTCCCTCATTCCTGAACACACACACACACACACACACACACACACACACAGACCCCTTAGCACACTGAGCTGTCATTTATAGTCTTATGCATTAAAACAATAGAAAATCTTTGTCTAAATGACTTAAGATTAACCACAACAACCAAACAATAATAACCTTCATAGTGAAAAAATCATGTAAAGAAGTAGAAAGAAATGGGGGGGGGATCTTGACAGAGGGGATAGAAGAAGGGGAGAGAGAAAATGTTTCCAGCTGCTTGCTTTCATAGCCAAGAGAGAAAGTACAGAAATATTCCCCTGCTCTATTGCTCGTGCCCTATATGCCTGAGGTTTTGAGGATTTGAACAATTCCTGCTCTCTCTGTTCAGCTTTTGTCCCAGTTCTTCCAAAATTGTGTGTGGCTATAAGATCTCTTCCTCTGTCATCCCAAACCCCACACGCAGTTGTAATTTCTAATTCCCTCTCTCTAAGGAGCTATCTCATTCATCTCTAGAGCAGTGTGAGAAGGGCTACATGTGAAATGTATTAAAGTATGTATGGATTTGTCCAGATAACTTCGGCAAAATTTGAAAAGAATAATTTTACCTGAATTATCCATGCAAATGTGTTAAAAACTATTTTGGGGGCTGAAATTGCAAAATGATTTCCTTCTGCTCTTCCCTTCTCTTTGTCTTCAAAGTTTTATAGAATGAGAACTGGCAGTCAGGAACCCTGTATTCTAGATGTATTATTACTCATATGACCTAAAGCAAGTCATGTTTCTTTATGCCTCAGTTTTTTCATGTATAAAATAGAGAAGTTAGAATAGACTATTTCTAAATATCTTTCTAGCTATATGATTTTGGTAAGATATAAACAGAATCATACAGCTAGAATTTTTTTTGAGCAGCAAAAATTGTATCTGGAGAATATGGAAGCTTATGGAATTAGATCGTTCTTATAATTATGTCCTTTCCATCTGTGGCCAGTTAACTCAGTTTGTTTAGAACTTGGTGTTAATGAGGTCAAGGTCATAGCTTTGATCCCCCCTTCCCTCCAGACCAATTAGTCTTATTGTATTCCTTGGCCACTGAGACTCCAACTCCTAGATTCACATAGCTGCCTTGCAAATAGGCATAAAAGGGATCAAGTAAGAGTATTAAGTCAATAGAAATCATTGGAAAGACAACTCAAAGTACATATCCTGTGGAAATGTAGGAACATCCTTGGAAAGAAAAGATTAAATGTTATCTCCAACTTTTAATTTATTGTGTTTTTCAGTATAAAAGAATAGCACAGTTGAATGAGTTTACATGTGAAGAAGTACAGAGAAATATCTAAAACTGAATTTCTTAGCACAGACCAGGTAGACATAGGAAATACAAAATAAAAATTGAGGTTTGAGGCAGGAATTGTATTTATAGAGTTGAATATCATGTCTTGAAGTAGTGTGCTATGATAGAAATGGCACTGACCTGAGATTCATGAGACAGACTTGAGCTTTGCCTCTGATGTATCGTTCTTGCATTATCATAAGTAAATCATTTCATAGGTCTCAACTTCAATTTCAAATACAAATGACACCATGTATGCTACTTACCTCACAGTTATGGGAAACACTTTCTGAAAGTCTTAAAATTATTTATAAATAGAGATTAATGATTTTATTTATTTATTTATAATTTATTTATAATAATGAATAATCCAGTTCTGTCTATACCTCCACCCTAATAGGCTTCTCCTGTGGGCAACCCTTACACCCATAGAACTTCCTCTGATTCTTGAGTTTTCCCTTAGAATCTCCATTTGAACAATATTACCACCATTCTTTGAACACTTCCCAGCCCATAAATCCTGAGAAGATTCCTCCATCTTAAGCTTTGAAGGTTTCTGACCAAACAACCCCCTCCACTCTAGTGGCCTCCTTCTCTGATTGGTGAATTCTTCCAGAGAACTTTTCTTGGAAAAAATACCCACAGCAGCCATGCTTATTTCAAATTCCAAGCCAAGTCCCCAGAGCAAAACAATACCTTCTATTATTCATTCTTCATCTACTAGTTCCTTCCCTGCTCTGTTGTAAATTTGATTTAGTCTTTCATAGAAGACTTCCATATTGCCCTGTGGGGGAGGGGGATGTTACCTTCGTCAGTCTGTTGAGCCACAGTTTCCCTGTCTCAGTTTCCCTCAGTTGCTGTTTCAGTTTCCCTTAATTGTTCTGCCCAAAAATAGCAATCCCCATTTCCTGACCTTCAGAAATAATTGGACTCACATTCCAAAGGAGTTATAAAACCTCCAGATGGTCAGCCTCGACATACCCCTTATCTTTATGACCCAGACTAGTAGTTTTCTTTGCCCAGTTTCTGTCTCAAGGCTTCTTACTCCCTACCTGCTAGAACTGAATTTATGGTTTCCTTGGACACCAGATGTGCTCAGCTGTTCCCATGAGTTCTTTGTCTCCCTGGGCTATAGAGATTATAAAATTCGTGTTCCCCACCAATGAGGTGCTGAATACTTTGTACTATTCAGTCAGCTGACATGTCTGTCAGTCTAACTCTCTGGGCTGGACTGCATGCTTTGAGACATGAGTCCCAGAAGTCCTAATCGATAGCTATGGATTCTGAACTCTCTATTAACATCAATAAAATATTACCTAATTTCCAATGTATGATGCTGCCTCAGTTTGTCCCTGAGCATTACAAGTCCAACCCCAGCTTTTTAGCTCCCTCTTATGAGTTATCTTCTCAGTTAGAATATAAACTCTCAGAGGACAAGTATTGTCTTTTCTTTCCTTAAATTTGTATTCCCAAAACTTAGCATAATGCCTGCTATCTAGTAAGTACTTAATACTTTATATATTTATTAACCAATTATCTCTATCTATCTATCTCTTTCCCTATCTATCTGGTATTTTCTAACTTCTCCTTAACTATTCTAAGCACTCTACTTTAGGAGCCTAAATACCTAGAACTTGTCACTAACATATTCTCTGACCAGTACTTACTGAAACTTCATTTTCTTTAGTTTATCACGTCAGGTGCTCTATGCCTTCCAAGAACAAAAACAAAATAATGGATTATTAATTTAACATATTAATTTGTCAATGCCTTAGACTTAAACATAAGGAAAAGCCCCCATCTTCCTCATAATTAACTAATATTCTCCTCCTCAATATAACACATGGGGCACTTTGACAGAGAATTTCTAAAGATGTTAACTGTGTTTGACTCAGAAATTGATTTATATATAGGGAATTCTAGGATCAGTAGAATAAGCAGAAAAGAGCAATGTCCACATGGCAGACAAATAGGTTAAGTTGCTTGGAAGCAGAGTCCTCAAATGTCACAGTAGGAACAAATTTCTTCTCTGTTTATAGAGAGTCTCCATCACATCAAGAACCTTTTTTAATGGGCCTAGTTTCTAAGGATTCCTAGATATGATTTTATATTTAAAATTATTCCCATGATGAATTTAAAAGTCTTTGAAGGAAAAAAATCCCTTCCTTAATGGGGAAGACATAGATACATGATATGAAAATAATAGCCTAGAAATTTCATTTGGGCTCTAATTCTCTAATTATTCAGTATCTTAGAAAGATGAGATTATTTGGAGCTTTCTTTTTTTTTCTAAAGCTTTTTATTTTCAAAACATACACGTAGATAATTTTCAACATTCACCCTTGCAAAACCTTGTGCTTCAATTTTTTTTCTCCCTCCTTCCCCTACCACAGATAGCAATTAATCCAATATATATTAAACATGTGCAATTGTTCATTACATATTTCCACAGTTATCATGCTGCACAAGAAAAGTCAGATTAAAAAGGAAAAAAAAAAACATCATAAAAATGCAAGCAAATGACAATAAAAAGTGAAAATACCATGTTGTGATCCACACTCAGTCCCCACAGTCCTATCTCTGGGGGCAGGTGGCTCTCTCCATCACAAGATCAATGGAACTGATCTGAATCACCTCACTATTGAAAAGAGGCCCAGCCATCAGAATTGATCATTGTATAATCTTGTTGCTACTGTGTACAATGTTTTATTGTTTCTACTCACTTCACTTAGCATCAGTTGATATAAGTCTCCCCAGGCAACTCAGAAATTATCCTGTTGATCATTTCTTATAGAATAATAATATTCCACAACATTTATATACCATACCTTATTCCCCATTCTCCAATTGATGCACATCCACTCAGTTTCCAGTTCCTTAGTTAGAACTTTCTAACAGAACTTCTGAATAAAGTATAATTTGCAGAAACACAGTGTAGGAAGTGTAGCCTAAGGAGAAGAATGATAGATTTGGATTCAAAAGACCTGGGTTGCATTTTTAACAATTCATTTAATTTCTCTTTTTTTATATAAACTGAGCGGCTTGGATTAGGTCAGTGGTGTTCAAAGAGTGGAGGTCACAAATCCAAAAGGTACCATGGAATAACTCCAAGGGATCTGTAATTAAGCAAAGAGTATGGAGAGTTGAACAGTAGTTCATTATATCTGTGGCAGCATCTGTAACAGATATTACATTATCTTTACTACAAATAATCACTACTATTCTGAAATTTCCTATTATTGTTGAGAATACCACCATCTTTTCCGTCACCTAGATTGCTAATATCAGTATTATCCTTGACTCTTCACTCTCCACCATTCATAATTTTATCCAATCAATTGAAATATCATGTCATTACTTTATCTGCAAATCTCTCTCATCTGTCTCTTTCTCTCCACTTACATAACCAGTATAATAATTCTGATTCTCATCACTTCTTGCCTGGGCAATTCCATTAGTTTCCTCTTTCCCCATCTCAAGTTTCTCTTCAAATCCATCCTCCTTTCAGCTGCCAAAGTGATATTCCTAAAGTCTGGCTTTCCGTTCTGAATGGCATGGCATGGTAATCCCTTCTGAATAAATGCCAGTCATTTCCTATTGATCAAGGATTTGTTCAACAATCAAACATTATTTCACCTTTATCACATACTTTTTCATTTATATTTTTAGTAAGTTGTACAATGTATGCAATTATTAGTAGAGTAAAATATTTTATAATTTGTAAGTAAAAACACATTTATTGGGAGGTATATGCTCAAATTTTTTTTAAATTTTATTTTATTTGCATAACATATGTGTGGGTAATTCTTCAACAATAACCCTTACATAGCTTTCCGTTACAAATTTTTCCCCCCAACTTCCCCACCCCTTCCCTAGATGGCAGGATATCCACTACATGTTAATTATGTTAAAATATTGGCAAATCGAATATATGTATACATATTTCCAAACTTATCATTGTTGTGCAAGAAAAATCTTATCTACACAAACGATATATCAGATAAAGGAAACACAATGTAAGCAAACATCAATCAAGGAGTATGAGAATGTTATGTTGTGGTCCACATTTCGCATCCCTCTCTCTGGGTGTATATGGCTTTCTTCAGTGAACAATTGGAGGTGGTTTGAAACATATCATTGTTGAAGAGAGCCATGTCCATCAGAATTAATTGTCATATAGTACTGTTGTTGCCGTGTATAATGATCTCCTGGTTCTGCTCATTTCACTCAGCATCAGTTCATGTAAGTCTCTCCAGGCCTCTCTGAAATCATCTTGCTGGTCATTTCTTACAGAACAATAATATTCCATAATGTTCATATACCATAATTTATTCAGCCATTCTCCAATTGAAGGGCATCTATTCAATTTCCAGTTTCTAGCCACTACAAAAAGGGCTGCCACAAACATTCTTGCACATGTGGGGCCTTTTCCTTTCTTTATGATTTCTTTGGGATATAAGCCCAATAGAAATGCTTATGCTCAAATTTTTAAAGATATTACATTGTAAATTCAGAATAGTTTGGAAGCCACTGTATTAGATGACCTCTGGAATGCCTTTTATTTCTAAATCTTTGCTCCTGAAATATATGTGTCCATCCCATTTTAGAATTATTGATAAGTAATAAGAGGGGACTTAAATATACCTTAGGTTTGAGAAGAATTCATTATAAAGATCATAGAAATAAGACAGATGGCATCCCATGGCTTGAGATATTAACAGGGAATTTGTACTAAATATCTAGAAGGGAACTTTCTGGTAAGTTGGCCAAGTAGAAGATTCTATCTCACTCTCATTTCCACTCCCACAAGTTCAAAACAACAAAAGGTTTATGAAATAAAATTATTAATATTGAAAGAATAATTAAAGAAAGAATACCACCTGTTATTCTATTAACTGATTATTGTCAGCAGAAGATCTTAGTCATTCCTAATAAACTGGAGTTATTTATAACTATAAATAACTTAAAGAGTCATCTTTGAATTGCGTATATAGATGCTATACCTTTAGAATATATTGGTAGATATATAGTGTAATAGTTGCTGTGATCTTTTAAATCACTTTTTAAAAAATATTCATACTATTATTTTCTTTTCCAATTTTCACATATTTTCTTCACTTCATGATCCCATAATCCCCCAATAATTTCAAAATTGTCTAACTTCCAGTATACATTTTTATTTTGCCTCTACTTACTTAACTCTATTCCCTTTCTCAATTATCAGTTCCATATGATATATAAAGTGTAACACAAATGTCATCTTTCATATGGTAAAAATAGATTACTATAAAAATAATGACATATTTGTTTTGTATCTCTCTATTGTTCTTCCACTTAAATTTAGAGATTTTCTTTGGATGATCTACATAATTTTCAAGTAATACTATGGATATTTGTACATTAAACTGAATGAAACTTTATTCATGAAATAGTAAATTTAAAATATAGTGGCTAAAGTTCTCTGAGTTTTGCCCTTTGCAATCTGGCCCCAATGTAACTTTTCAATTCCATTTAGATATTTGCTCTCTCTCCCAGACTTTGCAATGCAGCCAAACTGCCCTTCTTTCTATTACTTACATATAATACTCCATCTACCTTCTCCATCCTTGCACTGGCCATACTCCTTCATTGTCTTCATTTCATAGAGTCCATCTTTTTCTTTAAGGTGCAGCTCAAGTACAGTCTTTTGTTGAAGTATTTTCTGCTCTGTTCAAATATAGACATTCATCTACCTAAAATGCCTTTTATTTAACTACTTTGTATGCACTTGTATTTTTGTACTTTATATTTGTATTATATGTATATTTATAATATACTTATTTTCCCCCATTAGAAGGTAGATTACTTGAGTAGAGGCTTAGTACTTTTATCTATAATGTCTATGTGTTTCGCATAATAGATGCTTGCTGATGGATTTCTGAGATGACAGAGCAGGAATAAAATTGACATGTATTTTTTACTTGTCATGTATTTTATAATTACTGTGTTTAACATCCATAAATAGCATAATTTTTAGTATTTTCAAAACAAGGGAATGCAAGGTAATATGAACATTTGGGTTCAGGGGCCAAATGAGAAGACATTCTCCAGTATATTTGTGTTGAAGAGAAGTCAATACTCTTTTGGCTATCACATTTAATAGCTGCTATTATTAGCCATTAACCCAATCTTATTCAAGAAAAATAATCCAGAGCTGAGAGTCTCAAACTCAACTCAGCAATTATAGCAATTTGCTACATTTAGGAAAGTGTTGATAAATAGTTAAGCTATGTGTAGTTCTAAAAAAATTAATCACTTTCTGTTTTCCCAGTTCCTCTCTCTATGGATGCCAGCTTTCTACCTAAAAAACTACACTTTTTATAGAATTACCTAATATGAATAAGCTCTAAGCCTTCCTATTAAAAACTATTCATTCAATATTGATTCCTTTGGTGTTTTCAGGGGGGGAAATCAAATCACCTTTGTTTTCTTATGAGATAGGAGTCATATTTATTAGAATGATGTAAAATTTTAGAATCTATTGAAAATATCTTGAGCTATTTTAAATAATTATAATTGATCAATTTGTAATTAGAATAGTTATCAGAGCATGGTTCCTGATCATCAAATTAAAAGCTTTGTTATTAAGAAAGTGAGTTTCACTCATCTGATTGACCAAGATGACAAAAGATGAAAATGGCAAGAGTTGAAGGGATAGTGTGAGAAATTGGAACACTAAAATAACTTCTTTGAAGCTATGAATTGGCCCAACTGTTCTGGAGAAAAAAATAGAATTATAACAAAAATGTCACTAAAACTGACCCAAAGATGCTTCTTTCTCCTTGGCATATGCCACAAGGCAAAGTCAGAAGATAATGTCCCATACACAATTAAATCTTTATATCAACATTTCTGTATTAACAAAGAACTGGAAAGAAAAGTGTTCATTGACTGAGGAACTGACCCTGAGGCACAGTCAATGAATTCATAGGGTTTTATTAGGATGGATGGAATCATTGGAAATTGAAAGCAATGCAAAAAAAAATCAATAAAAATGTTTTTAAAGAAAAAATGGAGTTGGAACTGGAAGGACATTTTTAAAAAATGGGTCCTCCCAAAAGAAATATAAATCAATAGATAATGTGGGCTATATGTCTCTCACTTGAGCCTGTCCTATTCAAGCCTTGCCCATTAATTCAGTCACCTAAAGATATGAGTAGGAAACAGGAAATTTCCAGAATATTTTATAAATAAAGATGGGTAAAAAATGGCTTTTTATCATTTCAACTTTAGTGGATATCATTGTATAAACCAGAACAGAAGAAGTATCAATAGCTGCAAAGCCAGAGACAGGTGAACACTGTTATTAAACTTCTAGAAATCTATGTAACTTTCTATGTTTATAACTAGGGTCATTGTGATTTTTGGCTAGGCAATTGAGGTTAAGTAATTTAACCAGCATCACACAATTAGTAAATGTTAAGTGTCTGAGGCTGAATTTGAATTCAGGTACTCCTGACTCCAAGATCAGTGCAATCTAGCTCCCCCTATTGTGATCTTAAAAGAAAAAAAATTATCCATACCAATTATTCAGGAAAGTTCTTTTATACTCAACAGTGTCTTTGAATTTTTAGATAGGCTTCTCTAGCCTCTGGGAATATGAACTCAACTTCATTAAATAAAAGTCCTTTTGTATTATAATTCTCAATATTCTGAAGTACTTTTGATTTGAATTAGGACCTTCTCAAGTTACACCTCCCTCTCCCAAGTAGAATATAAGCTCTTTGTAGTAGAGTTCATTTATTATTATTTTCATATTTATGTATCTCCTCTTAGATAGCATATAGAGTCTTACACATAGTAATGATTTTTAAATGTTTTTTTTGATTGAATTGAATTGAAAAGAAAATCAATTATATCTCTTCCAATAAAAACATGCTTTGGTGGGTGCCACTGTCAGTGATAGGATACTGTGAGGGATACAACTCAGCAAGCATTTACTAAATGTAAACTAAGTGCAAGGTACCAGGGATATAAAAATACATTAAATAGTTATTACTCTAAAATCCAAAATATATCCAACCATACCAGTTCAAAGACACACATGCAGAAAAAAGTAAAGATGTACACAGATAACTTTAATTAAGCAAGGAATCCCATGAGTGCAAAGGAGAAATCCAGATAAAATGCTATTAGAAATAAGAAGTGTCCTTCATCTGAGGGAAGAAGAGGGGCCAGAAGCTGAAGTTCTTCATGGAGAAGCTGATGATTAAATTGAGTCTTGAAAAAAGGAATATTTTCAACAGATGGAGATGGAGGAGAAATAAGCAATTTGTAAAGATACCTTCAAATCTTGTAAGAAAAGTTAAATTCTCCCTTGTTAACTCTGTAGGAATGCTTAGGACAAAATGGCTCATTACTTCACCTGAAAAGGATCCCTCTTTCCTTAAATCTCACATAATACTTTGGCCTTTCTTTCAGCCTTAGTTATGTACTAACATATATTTATTATTTCCAAGACACTTGCCTATATATTTTAAACAGCCAGCTGGGTCCACTAAATTTCAGTTTTCAGCCAAATTGAATAAAAGAATCCAGTCATGAAATTTTAAATACTGTCTTCTTTCAACCTCAGAACAATTTTTCAAAACATGTAATTACATTAATGGTATCCATGCAAATTACTTTTTCTTGCATCACAAAATTGAAATAATGTATTTTTCCTTTCCTCCAACATAATACTTTTGAGAGATTCTAGTATATTACATTTGTGACCTGTGTATTGCTCTTGTAAAATAAAGGCAGAGAGTTTAGTCATGATGATTTTAAAATCAGTCATTTTTACTTAAATACACTTTGAGAAATACAAGTAATATTGTTTTAGAATCTAGTCGTGGTTATTACACATGCAATGAACCATTCAATAAAACCAATATGGGATATACTTAGTTATCCCATAATTTACAATTTCAAGAAGTGTTGAATATGGTAAGAATGCAACTATAAAAATGATAAAATGTAACTGTGTTGTGTAAAAAAACAGCTAAAATGAACAAAATTTGCTGTGTACATATGCTTCTTTCTACAGCTTGTAGAAAATATTTAATACAAGATCAGACAATCATGCTTGAAAGGCCAAATACTAAAATGGCATAAAGATAAATCATTAATAAACTGAATAAAAATAATTAAATATGACTCTTGGTCATAGTCTGCTTAATGTTCATGGCTAACTTCTAATTTGCACCATTTGAATGAAGCCATTTAGTTTGTAGAAAACAAATTTCACAGTTAGGGTATTGATTTTTCTAGTTGTCAATTTTAGCACTCAGCAGACATTGTACAAGTCCCCTTACATTACATTGTTTGTTCTTTGAAGTGGTAGATGCTGATGGGAATCATTATTTCACATATTTTATTTTGTGTTTACAAAAAAACAATGCAGTGTTTCCTCTCTTTTAAGAGAAAGAAGAAAGAGTGTGATGGACAGCCATAGGGCCACAGGGTGACATTTGCAAAGTGCACTATTATGGAGGCTGTCCATCACAGAAAACTAACACTCTCCTCTTGCCAACAACCCCCACCCCAAACTCCTCTCATTGCTGGATTGCAATTGCAGGAAAGAGAGAAGCCAAATAGATAACTGGCAACAGAGCAAATGCTAGTTATTTCAATACACTTTTCTGGGAATTCATGACTTTTATAACTCTAATTTATTTCTCTAAAGTGGGAATCTGTTGAAACAGATTAAATGCACTAGCTTTTTCTTGTAGACCTAAGGTCAAATTTAAATGAGGCTAAAGTGAAAAAAGAAATTCTAAGCAATTAATCATAATAGCCTTAACCACTAGAGGATTAGACTTTAAGTTTATATAATACAAGAAGCAATATAGCATATTCGATAGAGTATCAGATTTGAAATCAGGGAGATATGGGTTGAATCCTTTCTCTGCTACTGAGCCAATTTCAGTTTCCTACTCTGTAAAATGAAATAATAATAATATACCATTTACCATAAAATATACATATAGCATTTATGTCAGAGAGCTGTTATAGAATTCAAAGGAAATAAATTCTACCACAGTATAAAATTATTTATAACAATGAGCTTTTTTCAGTTTAGAAATTTAAATGAACAAACATTAAGAGCCTATTTTGTGGCTTTCATCTCTGAAGCAACTTTGTTTTATTGTGTTTTAATTTTGTATTGTTTTTCTTCCCACAGAAGCAGAAATATTATAGAATATTATATAAAACCTTATAAATGTATGTAGTTAGTCTTTAGGGAAATGTGAGATAATAAGATATATAGCAGGACAAGTAAAAGGTACAGAGCTGCATTTTAAGAGAGTTTCTCTTAGTGCTTGTGCCAGCATAAATCTTTTCATTGGACCTTTATGTTCTATATATCTGAATTCAGATGGCTTGTTCACTCAATTCTTAGTGTGAGGGTTGGGAAGGGGATATAATTGGAATATCAGAGGGGAAAAGGGTAAGGCTCTCAACATTAATAAAAAGAATGTTTCAAAACAGGATGGAGGTGGAATAACAAGAAAATTTGGAGATTCTGATAAAAAACCAGAGATGATTATTTATGAAAGTCAGGTAATTCATATCATAAGAATGACATTTATATCATTCATGGCATCCACATCATATGGATTTTTCATCACTGATATCTGGAATGAAGCTAAAGAAGAGAACTGGACACTTGCCCAACAAAGTACATCCTTCTTATACCTGTTAAGATGGAAGTTCATTTCTACCACTATTAACCCAGAAGGCCTAGAAATCTCAGTTCCATCAATCAATAATAATTAGTTAAAAATAAGTCCTCAATCAATTGCAAAGCATCATAGGGACTTGGAGGTACTGGATAAAGATAAACAATGTCACATAGGAAACATCTTGTGATTTGATGAGGAAGATCAAAGTCATAAAATGGCAACACACAAAAACAAGAAGTTTGAGGCAGTCAGTCAAGTAAAAGAGAATTCCAAATGTTGGAGCTAAGAATTTCAGGGTCTGCATAGGAAATTACACTTCAGGGAATGAAGAAAGAATATCTTCTCCTCTATTTTCAGCCTCTTTTCCTGATAATATATTTAAAGATATCACATCAGTAGAGGACAATACATTCAACTGAGAGGCTCACAACAATGCTATTGCCACTTGCAAGAAACTGCCAAGCCATCATCTTCAGTTCATATGCTCTCATCATGATGAACTCTGATGAGGTCAAAGAAAAATTTTATGAAGACCTGGAGACCCTAATTAATATCTTGAAAGAGGACAAGCTAGTAATTTTGGATGATTTTAATGCCAGACTATCTCACATGGCAGGGAGTACTTGGAAGGAATGGAATTGGAAACAGAAATAGCAATGTTCACTTACTTCAGAAGATGTGTGTCTTGTAACTTTCTCATCACCAACAAACATATCTTCTGTTTACCTAAATGTGATATTACTTTGTAAATGTACTCTTATAGCAAACAATGATTACTTAATGAGCAAAGCCATTGAAAGGAGGACATACAAGATGTGAGAGTGTTGAAGATGACATGTGGCACAGAGTAGTGATGGACTGATCATAGACTTATGATCTCCAAGCAAAACATTTACATTCAACAAAAGTGGCATTCCCAAGGCAAGATAACTACCAAAAGACTAAATATCAATGGATTAGAGTGCTCTTTCAGCAGGAACAGTTCGTTGCTGACTTTGAGCAAAGGCTGAGCCAATAAGCACACTGTGGGCAACAATGGAGCAGAATAGAAGTTTCACAGCTTTCAGAGATTTTGGTGAACAATAACACATTTATTCATCTGGGTCAAAACACTCATTCACAAAATCATAATTAGTCTAACAAAAATTATGGGGAAATTCAAAAACTGTTCAATGAAAAGACACACACACACATACATACACAGAGAGACAGAGACACACAGAGATACAGAGACAGGGAGGGAAGGAGAAAGGGAGGCAGGGAGAGAAAGCCCACAAGATAGAATAAAGAAAGGAACTTGCCTGAGCTCTCCCACAAAGCCCTCCAAATTTTGAATAATTAAACAAATTCTAGAGAAGCAGAACCCTGCAAAAAACAACATGAAACCATTTTCCAGCCCAGGACATCTTAGAAAGTTGGCAGGGAAGATCTGTTGCACCAGGTTTGGAAAGAAGCACAATCTAAAGCAGGTCATAGCAACACAGACTAATCCTCAGAAGGGTCTTGAGATGACTTAATGGCAACAGTAGTGGTTTCCAGACCTCTTAACTCACAGATGAAAAGGGGATCAGGCAATGGGTTAAAAATTTTGTAGTGGTCCCTTTGCTGGCACCAGGGGCAAGACTGTTGCAATTTCCTAGATCATAGTCCCAGTACCAAAAGGAGCACTATCATAGCAGAATTTACAGCCATAAAGGAGAAAGGATCCTGGTCACAGTTCCAAAGTTGAAAAGAATGTTTGCAGGTGCTCACATAGAGGAGAATAGTAGATACACTTCACCCTTGATCATACCAACCTGAAAAAAGCAAAACAAACAAAACAAACAAACAACCCACAAACTTATAGTTCTCTGGAATTACCTGAAGCTTGGGACGGTGTCCTCTCCAGTTGGGAAGCAGAGGCCCCCTTTAGAATAGAGTTAAAAGATAATAAGTTCTGAAATGAGTAAACAACATAAAAATAATTCTGACCATAGAAATTTACTATAGTGACGAGGAAAATAAAAACACATACTTCAAAATTCTTGCATCCAAAGCCTCCAAGAAAATCATGAATTGATCTCAGACCATGGAAGAACTCAAGAAGGATTTCAAAAATCAAGTAAGAGATATGGAGGGGAAAATTGAGAATAGAAATGAGAGTGATGCAAGAAAATCATGAAAAAAGAGTCAACATTTTGATAAATGAGACACAAAAAATACTAAAGAAAATAACCCTTAAACAAAATAAACCAAATGGAAAAACAGACATAAAAATTCACTGAAGAGAACTCCTTAAAATAGAGTTGGCCAAATAGAAAAGGTGGTACTAAAGCTCACTAAAGAAAATAATTCATTAAAAGTGAAAATCGGGTAACAGTAACTAATCACTTCACAAGACATCACAAAGCGAATGAAAAAATAAAAGAAAATGTGAAATATTTCTTTGGAAAAAGAATGGAGCTGAAAAATATTTCCAAGAAAGATAATCTGAGAATTATTAGATTACCTGAAAGTCATAATCAAAAATAAAAGAGCCTAGGCACCATCTTTCAATAAATTATCAAAGAAAACTGCTCTGATATTCCAGAGCCAGATTACAAAATAAAAATTGAAAGAATCCACAGATCTCTGCTAGAAAGTAATCCCAAAATGAAAATTCCTAAGAATATTATTGCCAAATTTCAAAACTCTTTGATCAAGATAAAAATACTGCAAGCAGCCAAAAACAAAATATTGTTAAGTCACAGTGGGGATAACACAAGATTTAGCAACTTCTATTTTAGGAATTGAAGGGCTTGGAATATGATATCCTGGAGGACAAAGGGAGCTAGAATTAATACGAAGAATCACCTATGCAGAAAAACTAAGTATAATCTTTCAGGAGGAAAATAGGTATTCAATGAAATAAAGGTTTTCAAACAATTATTGATGAAAAGACCAGAACTGAATAGAAAATTTGACTTTAAAACAGAAGGCTGAAGAGAGGTAAACAGAAAAGGGAAATCATAAGGAACTTAATAAAGTTAAACTCTTTACATTTCTACATGGGAAGATGATATTTATAACTCATAAGAACGTTCTCATTATTAGGGAAGTTAGAAGTAGTGTATGTAGACAAAGGACATAGATATTAATTGAATATGAAAGGATGATATCTAAAGAAGTAAAATTAAGAGATGAGAAAGTAATGTTCTGGGAGAACGGGAAAGGGAGAGGAAGAATAAGATGAATTCTCTGACATAAAAAAAGATCTGAAAAAGATTTTACAGTGAAGAGGGAAATGGAGAAAGCAGGGAGGGGAGCACATGAACCTTACTCTCATAGAGATTGGTATAAAAGGGAATAATATACATATTCAGTAAGTTGTCAAAATCTATCTTGCCATATAGGAAATTAGGGATAAAAAGAGATAAGTGAGGGGGGAGATGATAGAATGGAGGGACATTTGGAGGAGGTAAAAGTCAGAAGTAAAACACTTTGACGAATGGACAGGGTATAAGAAGAGAGAGGTGTGGGGAATGGAGAGAAGTGAGAGGAAATAGTGTGGCAAGAAATATATAGTTGGTAATCATTGCTGTCAAAAAATGTTTTACAAGACTTTCTCTGATAAAGATTCCATTTCTCAAACATATAAAAAACTGAGTCAAACTTATAGAAATAAGAGCCACTCCTCAATTGATAGTTAAAGGATATGAATGGGCAGTTTTCAAACAAATCAAAGCCATCTATAGTCATATAAAAATGTTCTAAATCATAATTAATGAGAGAAATGTAAATTCAAATAATTCAGAGATACTACCTCACACGTATCAGATTGACTAATAGGACAGAAAAAGAAAATTACAAATGTTAAAGGGAATGTTAGAAAAGCAAAACCTTGATATAGTATTTGTGAAGCTGTACATTGATTCAAACATTCTGGAGAGCAATTTGGAACTATGCCCAAAGGACTATAAAACCATGTCTACCCTTTGTCCAAACAATATCACTACCAGAACTATAACCCAAAGAGATAAAAGAAAAAGAAACCTGTGTACAAAAATATTTATAGCAGCAATTTTAGTGGAAAGAAAAAAATTGGAAATTGAGGTGATGTCCATCAATTGCAGAATGATTGAACAAGTTTTGATAGATGATTGTAATAGAATACTATTGTGCTTTAAAAAATGATAAGATATGAAAAGGTGTACTAAATCATTATGGATCAGTGAAATGCAAATTAAGACAAATCTGAGCACTACACACCTTTCAGATTGGCTAAGATGACAGGAAAAGATGATGACAAATGTGGGGAAACTGGAACACTAATACATTGTTGGTAAAACTGTGAGCATTCCAGAACCATTAATCTAGCCATTCTGGAGAGCAATTTGTAACTGTGCTCAAAAAGTTATCAAACTGTGCATACCCTTTGATCCAGCAATGTTTCTATTGGGCCTATATCCCAAAGAGATCTTAAAGGAAGGAAAGGGACCCACATATGCAAAAATGTTTGTGGCAGCCCTTTTCATAATAGCAAGAAACTGGAAACTGAGTGGATGACCATCAGTTGGTAAATGGCTGAATAAGTTATGGTATATGAATATTATAGAATATTATTGCTCTATAAGAAATCAGGAGTGCAAAAGTGTTACATTTTGGAGAAAAACATCCTTAAATAAACCATAAAGCACAAAAAATTATGAGAATACAAGTCTTTGATATTATTAAAATGGGGTTTTCATACCCTCAGAGGTAAAGGAGATATCAGAAAGCTAGTGTACCTAAACCTGTCCAACCTGTCCAGTTTAGAATTCCTCTTGAGATTTACTAAATGCTTCCTCAGAATTTCCTAATAACAAATGAATAAGTCATCCACTGGATTTCATCCCACAGTCAAACATGAAAAACAAAAGGGTATTTAAAAGTCCAATGGTTAGTGAATAATGAAACTGCTCACAAAGGCAGCAATGATTATCAAGTAATGTAGTAGTAATGGACTGAGCCTAATTTGGTTTTACCATAAGTTGTTTTGCTAGCTTGTTGAAATCTGAAGAGATCTATGTTATAAAAAAGGCAAGCTAAATTTGCATAAGTTTTATTATTTCTGGAGAAAGAGGGGGAAATGAAATACTATTTTTTTCATAAAGTGACATTTCTCTCTTGAGCAATCAGTATTATAATCATAAGGAAATACAAGTCAATATTAGAAAGTGAATAAATATTTAGGAGATATTCGTGCAAAATAATGAGTAGTGTAGGGAATGGGGAGCATGTATTTTCTACTATCAAACTATGAATATAGTGCATAATTATTTTATGATTTTGTTATTGGACTACCTAAAAGCCATGATTAAGAAAAGAGCCTATTTCAAGAAATTATCAAAGAAAACTGCCCTAGTATCCTAGAATTAGTGGGTAAAATAGTCATTGAAAGAATCCACTGATCACCTTCTAAAAGAGATCCTAAAATGAAAATTCCAAGAAATATTGTAGTAAAATTCCAGAATTATTAGGTGAAAGAGAAAATATTCTAAGAAGAAAGAAAAAAAAATCAAATATTGTGGAGCCACAGACTAGATTACACAGGATTTAGGAGCTTCTATATCAAAAATATGAGGGCTTAGAATATGATATTCTGGAAGGCAAAGGAACTTGGATTATAAACAAGAATTAACTACCATGCAAAATTGAGCATAATCTTTTAGGGTAAAAGATAAATACTCAATGAAATAAGAAACTTTCAAATTTTCTTGATGAAAAGACCAGAGCTGAATAAAAGTTTCTATCTTCAAAAAAAGGCAGATCCAAGGTGCTGGAGTAAAGACAGGAACTCACCCAACCTTTCCCCCAAACTGCTCCAAGTTCCTTTAAATTATGACTCTAAACAAATTTTAGGGTGTTAGAACACCCAAGAATATGGAGCAGAATATTTTCCAGCAGTAGGCAACTTAGGTCAGCAAAAATGCAAAAGGAAATGCAAAAGGCTAATGAGAAGAATGCCTTTAAAAAGCAAAATTAGCCAATTGGGAAAGGAGGTACAAAGCACACTGATGAAATATTTCCTTAAAAAATAGAATTGAACAAATGAAAGCTAATGAATTTATGAGAAATCAAAATACAATAAAGCAAACCCCCCAAAAATGGAAAAATAGAAAAACTGTGAAATATCTCTAATGAGATGAGAAAAAACAACTGACTTGGAAAATAGATGTAGGAGATATAATTTTTTTAAAAAAAAATTATTGGCTATCTGAAAGTCATGATCAAAAAAAGAGCCTGGGCATTATCTTTTAAGAATTTATCAGAAAAACTGTCCTGATATTCCAGAACCTGAGGGGTAAAACAGAAATTGAAAGAATCTGCTTATCACCCCCTGAAAGTGATTCCAAAATGAAAACTCCCAGGAATATTAGAATATTAGAGCCAAATTCTAAAACTCCCAAGTCAAAGAAAAAATATTGTAAGCATCCAGAAGGAAACAATTCAAATATAGTGGAGTCACAGTCAGGATAATGCAAGATTTAGCAGCTTCTACATTAAAGGACCATATGCAATATGATATTCTAGAGAGAAATGGAGTTAGGATTACAACCAAGAACCATCTACCTATCTAGCAAAACTGAGTATAATTCAGACAAAAAGACCAAAGCTGAACAGAAAATTTTATTTTCAAATACAGGACTTTGAGAAGCATAAAGAGATAATCAGGAAAATAATAACATAAGGGACTTCACAAAGTTTATCTATATTCCTTTATGGGAGGATGATTCTTATATGAGAACTTTCTCATTATTATGGCAATTAGAAGGAATATATATATATATATATATATATATATATATATATATGAGAGAGAGAGAGAGAAAGAGAGAGAGAGAGAGGGCACAAGTATGAGTTGAATATGAAGGCATAATATCTTTTTTAAAAAAATGATGAAATTAAGGGAAGAGAGATGAATGTACTGGGAGAAAGGGAAAGGGAGAAGTGGAATGGTACATATTATCTGTAATAAAAAAGAGGCAAAAAAAGCTTTTACAGTGGAAGGGAAGAGGGGGAGGAGAGGGGAAGAATGAACTTTATTGTCATCAGAATTGACTCAGAGGAAATTATATATAGATATCTATAGATATATATATATATAGTCAATAGGGATATAGAAATCTATCTTATTTTGCAGGAAAATAGGAGAGAAATGGGATATGGGAAGCGAGGGAGAATGATAAAAGAGAGGGCATATTGAGGATTGGGATGTTCAGTACCAAAATATTTTTGAGGGGGACAGGGTGAAAGGAGAGAGAGAGAGAATAAATGGGAGGAAATACAGTTAGCAATAGTAATGGTAAAATGAATTTTGAAGCAAGTTTCTCTGATAAGCCCTCATTTCTCAAAGATAGAGGGAAATTAGTCAAATTCATAAAAAAAATTAAGAGCCATACCCCAATTGATAAATGATCAAAAGAAATGATCTATGCCCAGAGGGCTATAAATTCATGCATATTCTTTAACTTAACAATATCACTACTTGGCATGTATACCAAAATAGATTCAAAACAAAAAAGAAAGAAAATGACTTTTATGTAAAATACATACATATATATATGTATATACATATATACATATATATATATATATATATATGTCCCTAGCAACTCTCTGGGGGGAAAAATAGAAATAGAGGACATGCCCATCAGTTGGAGAGTGGCTCAGTAAACTGTGGTTTATGTATTTATCACAAAATAACATTGTTATATTGGAAATGATGAGCAGGATGGTTTCCAGACAACAAAACAAAACAAAACAAAACAAAACTTGAAAAGTCCTCCATAAACTCAAAGTGAAATGTACTGTATACAACGTAATAGCAATGTTCTAAGATGAACAGCTGTGAATGGTTTTGCTATTCTTAGTATAATCATTCACGGATACTCTGAAGGATTTATGATGAAAAATCCTATCCATATCCAGAGAAGGAATTGATTGTGCTGAATACAGATTGATGCATTCTCTCTCTCTCTCTCTCTCTCTCTCTCTCTCTCTCTCTCTCTCTCTCTCTCTCTCTCT
>JAJPUD010002289.1:199074-228958 GCA_023553655.1 Myrmecobius fasciatus | reverse complement strand
TCTCTCTCTCTCTCAATTTTTCTTGAGGGTTTTGATTTTCATTAGTGTGGGAGACCTGTTTTTTTCGTTTCACAACTTAACTTTTATGGAAACATTTTACATAAATTCACAAGCGGTTTCTTCATTGTGGGTAGGCATAAGGGAGAGAACCTAGAACTCAAAAAATTTAAAAACAAAGATTTTTTTTTTGTTTTGAATGTAACTGGAGAAAATATTAAATAATTTTTTTAAAAAAGAAAGAGAATTTTATCTTCAAATATAAGACCCAAGAGAAACATAAAATGGTAAAGCTGAAAGGAAAAAGTATCTTATTTAATAAATTTAAACTGTTTACATCTCTACATGGAAAGATGATAACTGTAACTTTTGAGAACTATACCTTAATTAGGGAAATAATGGGGGAGGGGTAAAGGAAGGTGGCCTAGCTGTACCAGATCTAAAATTATATAATAAATTGGCAGTCATCAAAATTATTTGGTGCTAACTATAAAATAGAATGGTGGATCAGTAGAATAGTTTAGGTACACAAGACACAGTATTCAATGACTATAATAATCTACTATTTGATAAATCCAAAGATCCCAGCTTTTGGAATAAGAACTCACTATTTGACACTATTTAAGAAAACTAAAAAGTAGTAAGTATAGCTGAAACTATGTATAGATCAATATCTTACATTGTATACAAAGATTAGTTTAAAATAAGTGTATGATTTAGACATAAAAGGTGATATCATAAGCAAATTAGGAAAGCAAGAAAGATATTGTTCATATCTATGGAGGAGGCAAGACAGTATAACTAAACAATAGATAGAAAACATGATGAAATGCAAAATGAACAATTTTTATAATATCAAATTAACATGTTTTTGCACAAATAAAGCCAATGCAATCAAAACTAGAAGGAAAGCAGAAAGCTGGGAAACAATACTGCCTGTGTTTCTAATAAAGGACTCATTTCTAAATATTTAAAGAGGCCTGAGTCAAATGTATATAAATAAAAGTCTTTCTACAATTGATAAAAATGCATTTTTTTCAGATGAATTAAAACTATAGCCATATGAAAAATGTTTTAAATCACTATTTATTTGAGAAATTCAAATTAAAATGAGGTGCCACCTCCCACCTATCAGATTGGCTAATATTACAATTAATGTATTGTTGGTAAAGTTGTGAACTGATCCAACCCTTCTGGAGAGTAAATTGGAGCTATGTCTAAAAGACTATAAAACTGTGCATAGCCTTTGATCCAGCAATACCACCACTAGATCTATATTCCAAATAGATCATTAAAAAGGGGGAAAAGCCACATGTACAAAAGTGTTTATAGCATTTCTTTGTGTGAAGGCAAAAAAAATTGGAAATTGAGGGGATGCCCATCAATTGGGGAATGTCTGAACAAATTGTATTATAGGAATATAATGAAATACTATTGTTTTATAAGAAATAATGAGTGGGCAGATTTGAGAAAAAACTGAAAAGACTGTTATGAACTAATACTGAGTGAAGTGAGCAGAACATTGTACACAGAACAGTAACATTTTGCAATAATCAACTATAATAGTCTTAGCTCTTCTCAGAAATACAATGATCCAAGACAATTCCAAGAGACTCATGATGGAAAATGCTGACCACATCCAGAGAAAGAACTATGCAGTCTGAATGCATATCAAAGCATACTTTTTTCACTATTTTTGTTTTTGTTTTTGTTTTTTTCTCATGGTTTTTCCAATTTATCTTTTTTCATGACATTACTAATTTAGGAAAATGTTTAAAATGATAACATATATATATATATATATAAAACCTATATAAGAGTTTTTTGTAGTCTTGGGGAGGGAGTAGGTGAGGTCTGAGAAAGGGAGAAAAAAATTGGAATTAAAATTTTATGAAAGTGAAAACTGAAAACTGTCTTTACATGTAATTGGAAAAAAATTAAAGTTGTTAAAGTTGGAGGAAATATTTTTAAAAGTGCTCTTCCAAGATATCTGGAAATGTTTCTTCATTATTCACTACTTCAAGTAATATACTATTCCTAAGGAAAGCTGAATCACAAACTTCATAAAATTTCCCTGTATAATTTAGTGTCCAGCTATGCTTATAACAGTTAATACCAGAAGATAGATAGATACATTGATAGATAAATAAGTAGATAGATAGACAGAATTTGCCAGCTAGATGATGCAGTAGATAGTGTGCCAGTCTTAGAATCAAGAAGATCTGAGTTCAAATTTGGCCTCAGATACTCATTAGCTGTGTGACCTTGGGCAAATTATTTAAACCTGTTTGTCTTAGTATAGTCATCTGTAAAATGAATTGGAAAAGTAAATGACAAGCCACTCCAGTATCTTTGCCAAGAAAACTCCAGAAGAGGCCACAAAGAGTTGAACATGACTGAAAAAATTTCTTAATAACAAAAATATAGAATATATAAATATAGATATGTCACCCAATCATGACTAATCATTCCTTCCAACTTCATAATTTATATAAATCTGTGTAGTCAAATTGAAATCTAGAAAAGGTACACTGTTCATTAAAGAAAAAAAAACCACTAAATTCTTCATGATATTCTTTAGTTGGTTCATGAGCTCTAATGTTTCTGCCTTTCCTGCCAAACTGAATACAATAGTTCAATTTTACTGACGGACTATACTCATACCTTGATTCAGACAGTCCTCACCTTTGGCCCCTGCTACATGATATTTTTTTTTTTTTTTTGCTGAGGCAATTGAGGTTAAGTGACTTGCCCAGGGTCACACAGCTAGGGAATGTTAAGTGTCTGAGTCCAGATTTGAACACAGGTCCTCCTGACTTCAGGGCTGGTGCTCTATCCACTGTGCCACCTAGCTGACCCTACATGATATTTCTTTTAGTGTTGTCATTTAAAACAAATGAGATGATATTTGTAAAGGACTTATCATGTACCTAGCATATTGTAGGCACTTAATGTTTATTCCCCATTTTTTTGTTTTTTTTGCCTTCACTGACTCAATAGCAAATAAAAGGAAGAAAAATGATGTATTAAAAACTATTTCCTAGATAATATTACCAGCAAGTTGTTGAAACAGTTTCTTTTTACAAACTTCTTATACTACAACTATAGAGATAAAGTCATTTCAGGTCAATAGCATTTATTAGGCACTTACCATGTGCCAGACACTATACCAAATGCTAAGGATAGAAATATATGCCCTCAAGGAACTTATATTCTAAGGGAATAAGGCAAAAGTGAAGATATTGAATGAATAGATTGGTAGGATAAGTGCACAGTAAAAATCTCATGAATGAATAATGTTTAATACATAGAGTTTTTATTCAGCATTCCTACCTCATTCCATTCTCAACCATTTCCACAAATTAAATGCAAAGAGCACAGGACTTGTTATAAAGAATACAGCTGAAGGGATTCCCATAAGAAATATACTGATTCTAAAAAGCAATGAGGAGAGAAGGAGGAAGTATAAAAGATTTGAATATGGCAAGAAACATGCTAAGCAGAGTGATCAAAGGCCACAGATTAATAGAGAACAAAGAAATGGACCTGAGAAAATCCAGATATGATTATTCTTCTTCCCATGAAGATTACTGAGATCAGGAGGCCCAGACCCAGCCAAATTCTATATTCCCACGTACCAGGAGGTAGAGCTATCTAGCAGGCAAGTGTCAAGGATTTTTGCAGAATAGGAAGAGGATGGGCTGAAGAGCAAAAATTCTCCAAAATTAGCAATTTGGGAGAAATATAACAGAAAAACTGAAAGACTAAAAGGCCAAGAAAGAAAGCCTAAGTTAAAATATAGCACACAAACTAATAGAGAGGATCATAAAGACATAAAGAAGAATGAGTAAAGCATCAAAAAGAAAAGAGTAATTTGAACAAATGCTATGAAATGAAGAAAAAAATAGTCAATATTACCTGAAGTAAAAAGAGACATCTATGAACTTCACAGAGATCATGAAAAAGTAGCAAAGAAAAAAATGTTCTAGAATGCTTCAAAAAGAATAAAAGAAAAAAATCATACAACAGAGATTTGAATTTTCTGGACAAAGCTAGATGGTGCAGTGGATAGAGCACTCCCCTGGAGTCAGGAGGACTTGAGTTCAAATCCTGCCTCAGACACCTAATATGTCTTAGCTGGGTGACCCAGTTTAAAATATAAATAATTTTTAAAAACTTGAATTTTCAGAAAAAAGTTTAAAAATAAATAGCAACAGAGGAAAAAATTTTTAAATGGCAACAATTTTAAAAGGAAATGCAAAATGTATACAAACCAACATAAAGTTATCATAAAGAATGCTGCTTTCCAAAAAATAATACAACAAAAATTGAATACTATAACATGGGAAATAATACATAAAATTGTGCAAAATATTGAAAATAGCAACAAATCATTAATTAAAAGAATTCACAGATCAAGATTATTTTTTTGGGGGGGAGAGAGAAATCTGCACTTCAAATTGTTATTTAGAAAAACAATACATTTTTCACATATCCATTCAAAGACGAAGAAAAGACAATCCAAATTTTTCTATAGTTTTAAGAAATAACAGGAATGTTATTTTCCTAAAATCAAAAACTCAAGGTATAACCCAAAATAACATATCCTACAAAACTGAACTTAATCATCAATGAGAAGAGATAAAAATTTGACAAAAGAGGCATTTGAAAACTTATGAAACAAATAAGAAAAAGCAAAATTGGTGAAGAGATTTGATTTGCAACCATCTTCAAAAGAAAGATAAATGAATCAAGCTATCAAGTATTAAATAAGTCATATGGAAGGCACTGTGCTAAACAGTAGGCATAAAAACACAAAATCAAAACAGTTTCTGCTCTGGAGGGAGGCAAACAGATGTACATAACCAAGTCAAAGCAAAAATTACAAAGTACAGATAAAAAGCAACTAAGACAAATAAACAAACTCTGTGTGTGTGTGTGTGTGTGTGTGTATGTGTGAGACAGACAGACAGACAGAGGCAGAGACGGAGACAAAGGCAGAGACAGAGACCAAGAGAGATAGAGATACAGAGAGATAAAGAGAGAGAGACAGAGAGAGAGACACACACACACACAAAGAGAGAGAGAAAGATAGAGACAGAGAAAGGAAAAGGGAAAGAGGGAGAAGAAAAAACAGAGACAGTGACAAAGAGAAAGAGACACAGAGAGAGAGACAGAGAGAAAGAGAACAATAAAGAAAGACAGAGATTGAGATATAGATATAGACAGAGAGATAAAGACAGACACAAAGAGACACACACACAGAGACAGAGGGACAGAGAGAGAGAGACAGAGAAAAAGAGACAGAGAGAGAGGGAAAGGGAAAGAGGGAGAAGAAAAAACAGAGATAAGGAGAGACAGAAACAGAGAGAGACAAAGAGATACAGGGAAAGAGAGGGAGAGGAAGAGAGAGGGACAAAGAGAGGGGAAGTGAGGGGGGAGAAAGAGAGAGAGAGAAACAAAGAGACAGAGTGAAAAAGATGAGAGAGACAGAAAGAGATGAGAGAGAGAAGAGAGCGCTCGTTCAAACTGAAAATATCAGCAAAATGAAAGTAGTGATTCTTGAGCTGTGCTTTAAGTGAGATTGATGAAACTGAAGTATATTTATACATTCCAGCATGGTAGATTACCTGTGCAAAGGCCTGAAGGCAGGAAATTAAATACCAGCTTTTATCTAGGAATGCATAGGAGAGAAATGGACCTGTGATAGAACATTGGGGATAACCCACACATATGTGAAAGAAGCAGAAAGTTCATGTGCTTAATGTAAAACTTCTCAATTGCTGATGGTCAGGAGGAAAATAACTCAGCCCCTAATTTCAGTTTTGCCGGTATTTTTAACAGTAATATCCTTAATCTCTATGTTCCTTCCTTATTAGCTAACCAGGACAGGAACTATTTACCCTTCTTTGACTATGCTGACAAACCAACATATGTCACTTATACCTCTTCTCTAGCTTAAGGAAATATTGTGCCCATGGTAGTATCTTCAATTTTATTTCATTTCTTCATCTTCAAAAGTTTGTGCTGAATGATGTCTGTGTTTCTTATGTGAGCCTTTAGAATATCACTTACAGGGGGCAGCTAGATGGCACAGTGGATAAATCACCAGCCTTAAAGTCAGGAAGACTGGAGATCAAATCTGGTCTCAGACACTTAACACTTCTTAGCTGTGTGACCCTGGGCAAGTCACTTAACCCTAATTACCTCAGGAAAAAAAAAAGAATATCACTCACAGTATTCACTACACCTTTAAACCAAAGCTTTCTAGGACATATCCATAGGGAAAAGCTCCTCAGGTGCAGATCTATTATCTGTAAATATGCTATGGACCAAATAAATCACAATGGTGGCTACTAAGCAAGATCCTTTGAACAATACAGAGGAATCTTCCAATACTGGAAATATAGGATGTTTCCTGATTTTGAAGTTTCAATAACTTAAAACTGCACTAAGACTTTTGGGTTATGCTGTATTCAAAGGAAAATAGTTGTTAATGGAAACAAATATCTTGGCCTCTGTTTACCCTTACCTTAACCATTAACAAAAGGGTTCACTCTCCGTTCTTGAAGAACCACTCTTAGGCAGTCCTAATCCTCATCATTCCCAAATATTTTATGCATTTGAAAGATAATAAATGGTTAAAAAATTGTTATATACATATACACATATGTGTATATCACAATTCACTGTGCAACTTCAGTATTTTATTCAGTGCTGGAAAGTCTTATTTTTTCAAGAGCCATATTCTTCAATTTGTATTTTGCTTTGTCACAGAAAAGATTAATTTTCACATTTATATGTTTTTGACATTATTGGCAAATATTATTCTCATTTCCAAGACAGTTTGGGAAAACAGTTGTCATAAAGCTATAAATTATCTGTCTATCTTTCGCCATTGGTAATATATTAATGTAAAAGATGTTGTTAAAACATTTGTCAAGGCAAATAAAATGACCATCCCAAGGGAAGATTTGCTCAGAATGTAAACAAAAATTGTCCCAACACTATATTAATTCCTTAACAAATTTCTACATGCAGATATGAATGTTTAAAGTTGACATTTTTTATCTGCAAGTCTGCCTGTGTCTCTAATTGTAATATCATTTTCTATTTGGAGTTATAAAAGCTGTGATTAGATACATACTTAGATGAATTGTGCAAACAAGTTTAATAATCTGGGGACTCACAGATCCATTCTACTGGAATGTTTTTAATTAGAGACATATTTTTCCTTCTCAATTGAATTCTTTCCAGGTTACCTTCACCTTTTCTAATATTGAGGTCTTCCCAAAATAGAATATTATTTATATGGTTTACCACAGTAATGAAAAGAAGAACCTACCACTTTCCTCACCAATGACAAAACTCATTTTTTGAGGATGGGAAGTGTCTTCCTTATAACATGATACAAGTAAGTCACAAAGTATCAAACTCTATGCTTGTTCTAAGTCAGGACTGATTGAGGTTCATCTAATATTGGAATGAAATAAAACATTTGTAAACCTCCAAATAGTTAATAAGAGGAAATTGAATAACATAGAAAAGGTATTTAGTAAGGATACAACTTAGGGAGCATCTTTCCTGATTCTATTCTGCATTTGGCAGAGTGCTTAGCTGGTGTCAAGTCTAAGAAAGTATTCCTGGATCCTTCTAGTGTTTATACTTGGGTAATCAAGAAGCCACTGAATGGTTTAAAACTTAGTTCAAGTCTGGGTTCAAACCTGGACAAATTAAGTCCCTGAAACAGTTTCAATATGTAGGTGGGAAAATGTTATTAACTACAACATCTAAAACTTTCTCTACTTCTAAACTTGAATGTTTCTTTAATGTCAGCTTAGTTTGTCTCCTTTTAGCTTCTTATAGGATGGAAAAAAATATCACACGTGATAGCCTCATGAAACTTTTTTGTTGTTGTTAAGAACGAATAGCTATACTTTTATTTGACATTTTGCAGGGTACAATTAATTCTGTTACTATACACATACACATGTGCATCTTCATGTATTTCCAAAACAAAATAATGTTTTGCTGTAGCATAATTATAGGATTAGTCTTCTTTGAAATCAGTTTGGGAACTTGCTCTCACCCACACAGCAGTAGTGAATTTTTTTCTCATTTATAAAACTGAATTTTTCTAACAAAATTCTCATGTTTTCTCCTTCGTACTTTTTATTGAAAATATTGGCCCTCACTGTTTCTGAATCCTCTTTATGCTGACAAAATCCACAATATCAATATATCAGTAAACATTTGTTGAATATCCATTATAGTACTAAATACTAAGATATGAAAAAGAGGCAAAAGAGCGTCTCTTCCCTCAAAGAGCTTACAATCTTATGAGTTGAGATAAATGAAAACTCTGAGAGACAGTTTCTGAGAATCAATAATTAATTTATTATTAATTAGTCTAGCCAACAATCAATTAATTGATGGTCAGTGGTTTATCTTGATAACTAAAGATACCAAAGGAAATTCTGAAAAGCCTTAAATTTCTTCTGAAAGGGAACTCCTCCCACAAGTGAAAATTGATCCTGATTGGAAGACATTTAATGAGGAGGTGGGTCAAAAATCTTTAGCTCCTCCTGCCAAGAATGTGGCTTCATTTTAAGACTCAGCAACTTCAGAAGCCAATTCCTTCAGTAGGAGACTCCCTCCCTGAGTGTATGATCTCACTAGAGCAAAGGATCTAAGATTGTTACTCCAAGCAAAATCTTGCCTAGACTGAATTTTGTTTATATTTTAAATAGATATTAGGATCCCAGATGGGTAGTGTCCTACTCAGAGTTAAGGAGCATGTATTTTGAGGACTAGGAGCTATTTCAACAGGCAAAGCATGCCCTACCTAGGCTGACTGACCTTTTCAAGAGTTGGGTTTTAACAGAAATAAAAGGAAAGGGGTAGATCACAAATCAATTATTAATTCTTAATGTAGTATCAATTTCTCTCAGGAGGAAAAAACATGCAAACAATTATATACAAAACAAACTACATAGCAGATAAATAAGAGATGATTAAAAAGAGGAAAAGCCCTGGAATTAAGGTATTGGAAAAGGCTTCCTGAAAAAGTCAGGGTTTTAGTTGGACCTTACAGGAAGTAGTCAGAATGGAGAAGAAAGAGTATTCCAAGTATGGAGGATAGCCAGAGAAAATTCCTAGAGCTGAGAAATAGAGTGTCTTGTTCACAGAACATCCAGGGCACCAGTGTCACAAGGAATTTTCTATCTGCTCCTAGAGGTAGTAGGAAACCACTAAAGTTTATTGAATTGAGGGGAGAAAGGCTGATTACACTTGTGCTTTAAGAAAATCATCTTAATGGCTAAATGGGGGATGGATTAGAGTACAGAAAGACTTGCAATAGGCAGAACCATCATCAGGCTATGTAATAATCCAGGTGTGAGGTGATAAGGATTGGAGTGCACTGGAGTGATGGCAGTGTCAGAGTAGAGGAGGGGATATATTAGAGAGATGTTGTAAAGGTGAAATTGACATGTCTTGGCAGAAGGTTGGATATGGGAGGGTTAAGAGATAGTGAGGAATCCAGAATAATTCCTATGTATTCTCTCTGGGATCTTTCTTAATATTTTCTGTTATTCCTATGAATAATGTTAAAAAATACAGACCAACACACCAATTCCTTTTGTAGTTTATCCACCTCCATAAACAAATACACATGCACACATACATATATGTATGTATACACATATACATTTCATAATACTGTAATTAAAAGTTGTATAGTTTTCATTTAAGAATTATGAGACACTGCTTAGACTTGATTAATTCACTATATTGTAACCACAGTTACAGAATTACAATTGAGGTATAAGGATTTGGACCTTTTTTACTGGTATAGAGAATTACTAGTTGGATGAATTCCCTCCATTAATGCAAGTCTGCATCTTCTTTGCAACTTAGAGAATTGTCAAAAGCAGTTTTATTTTCAACAAAAGAACTAAGACTCCGTTTCATATAAAATCCTATGCTATATATATGAAAATGCAGAGTGTGTGTGTAAAATATTAATGAAGAGCTAAGCATTACGTTTTCTCAGTGTAGGACTGCAAATCTAAGAATTTAGAGCTTCCTAAGGAGAAAGTATAATCCCACTCTTTGGAAATAAGCATATTATCCCTTCTTAAAATGGAAGAATACAGGTTTGGAGGAGAGCAAGTTTAAAAAGAAAATGCTAGATTGAATTCATATAGAGAGACACAAAAATAGCCAAGAGGCTAAGGCAAATGAGAAACTTATCAGAACTAATATTCAGAAGTAAGAAAAGATAAGAGGAGACTAACATACACATAACATACACTTTGAATCAACCTGAATTTCTAGTTTGAGATTTTTTTATTGTGGTTTTGTGTGCTCCACAGCACAAACTAAGTCTATGTAGGATCATGCAGACTCCTCTCAATTTTGCCCTATGGCATAGTGACTAATGAGGCATCAATTCTCATAGAAGTTAATTGAACAAGGACACATGAAAAACAGATGTTTGGAAGTTTTTGTTTGTTTTTTTCTCTTTAAAAAAATAAAGTAGCATATGAACTAAATTACAAAACACTTTCCACACAAATCAAATCATACCTAGTCAATTGGAAAAACTTAAAATGCTCATGGGTAGGACGAGCGAATATAATAAAAATGACAATACTACCCAAACTAATTTACTTATTTAGTGCCATACCAATCAAACTCCCAAGGAATTATCTTACAGATCTAGAAAAAATAGTAGCAAAGTTCATTTGGAGGAACAAAAGGTCAAGAATTTCAAGGGGATTAATGAAAAAAAAAGGCTGACGATGGTGGACTTGCTGTACCAGATCTAAAACTATATTATAAAGCAGCGGTCATCAAAACCATTTGGTACTGGCTAAGAAATAGAGTAGTCGATCAGTGGAATAGGATAGAATCACAAGACAAACTAGGCAATAACTATAGCAATTTGGTTTTTGATAAACCCAAAGACCCCAGCTTTTGGGATAAGTATTCACTATTTGACAAAAACTGCTGGGAAAACTGGAAACTAGTGTGGAAGAAATTAGGGCTTGACCCACATCTAACACCACATACCAAGATAAGATCTAAATGGGTTCATGATCTGGATATAAAGAGTGATACTATAAGTAAATTAGAGGAATGTAATATAGTTCACCTCTCAGACCTTTGGAGATGGAATAAATTTATGTCCAAAGAAGAACTGGAAATCTTAATTGAAAACCACATAGATAACTTTGACTATATTAAGTTAAAAAGTTTTTGTACAAACAAAATCAATGCAGACAAGATTAGGAGGGAAGTAATAAATTGGGAAATCATCTTTACATTCAAGGGTTCTGATAAAGGTCTCATCTCAAAAATATATAGAGAACTGTCTCATATTTATAAAAATTCAAGCCATTCTCCAATCAATAAATGGTCAAAGGATATGAACAGACAATTTTCAGAGGATGAAATTAAAACTATTTATAGTCATATGAAAAGATGCTCCAAATCACTGTTGATCAGAGAAATGCAAATCAAGACAACCATGAGGTACCACTTCACACCTGTCAGATTGGCTAAAATGACAGGAAAAGTTAATGATGAATGTTGGAGGGGTTGTGGGAGGGCTGGGACACTGATGCATTGTTGGTGGAGCTGTGAACGGATACAGCCATTCTGGAGAACAATTTGGAGCTATGCTCAAAAAGTTATCAAACTGTGCATACCCTTTGACCCAGCAGCATTTCTATTGGGCTTATATCCCAAAGAAATCATAAAGAAAGGAAAAGGCCCCACATGTGCAAGAATGTTTGTGGCAGCCCTTTTTGTAGTGGCTAGAAACTGGAAATTGAATAGATGCCCTTCAATTGGAGAATGGCTGAATAAATTATGGTATATGAATGTTATGGAATATTATTGTTCTGTAAGAAATGACCAGCAAGATGATTTCAGAGAGGCCTGGAGAGACTTACATGAACTGATGCTGAGTGAAATGAGCAGAACCAGGAGATCATTATACACGGCAACAACAGTACTATATGACAATTAATTCTGATGGACATGGCTCTCTTCAACAATGATATGTTTCAAACCACCTCCAATTGTTCACTGAAGAAAGCCATATACACCCAGAGAGAGGGATGCGAAATGTGGACCACAACATAACATTCTCATACTCCTTGATTGATGTTTGCTTACATTGTGTTTCCTTTATCTGATATATCGTTTGTGTAGATAAGATTTTTCTTGCACAACAATGATAAGTTTGGAAATATGTATACATATATTCGATTTGCCAATATTTTAACATAATTAACATGTAGTGGATATCCTGCCATCTAGGGAAGGGGTGGGGAAGTTGGGGGGAAAAAATTGTAACGGAAAGCTATGTAAGGGTTATTGTTGAAGAATTACCCACACATATGTTATGCAAATAAAATAAAATTTAAAAAAAAATAAATAAAGTAGCTAGGTGCATAGTGCTGTACCTAAAGCCAAGAAGATCTGAGTTCAAAGTCTACCTCATACATTTACCAGCTGTGTGACCCTGAGTAAACCACTTAAGCTCTTTCTGCCTGTTTCATCTGTAAAATGCAAATAATGGTAGCACAAATCTCCTATGGTTATAAGACTCAAATGTTATGAGTCCAATACTATTTGTAAAGTTCTCCACAAATTATAATGTGCTACATAAATACTTCTACTACCACTATTACTTCTATTACTAAACTAACAACCTTGTGGAGAAAAATAACCTCTATAATTAAATCAGTTCATTGACTGTCAAGCACACAATCCATCTCTGAGAAGTCCATAGTCAAATTTTTTTTGTAGTTTCATCAGACCTATTAGAGCTTAAAATCCATTGATACAGCTTAGGAAAAGTCAAAATCGTCTGAACATTTCTACACTGCAATGAAAGTTTAAAAATACAGTCTGATTCATAGCATTAAATTATTTACTAAATCTTTAAAATAAAATTCTCAAGTACAATTCTCTCAAATTTGTTATTAATTAATGCATTAATTACCTATTTCTTCCCCATATCTGAAATACCTGCTTAGTTCTAGGAAATGTATTTTAGGAAGAGAAGTAATGCTTACTTCTAACTAAGAACAATTGGAGATGTAATAAAAATCTTTTATATAATGATTCATTAAAGAAACTAGAAGTATTTAGTCTAGAAAAGAAAAGACTTAGAGAGGAACATAACTTTTAAAGTATTTGAAACCTGGGGAAAGAGGGATTATGTAGCTTTATGTCCCCAGAGAATTTATTGAAGACCAGCTATTGGAAGTTAGTAAGAGTCATAATTTGCTTTGATAATAGGAAAAAATTTCCTTCCAAGGATAGCTATGACAAAATAAAGTGGGGATTTTTCCATCAACAACTCTGAGTGATTTCATCTAAAACTGCTTTATCATTTCAAAGCACCAAAGAAAGAAAATCAATAGCAACAATAAGAAGAAAAAGAGAATTGATCACAAGAAAACCTTATGGGAAAAAGTATTAGAGCATGAGAGAAAATTAGTAAACCAAAAAGGCCCAAGATATTGAATTAATCTTATAATGTTAAAGAGAGGTAAAACACCCAAAAGAAAGATGTAACACAGCAGCAATAATAACTAAGTATACCAGAAATGATAATCAAGCATTCATGAGAATCTACAAAGTGGTTTAGAAACTCAAAACAAGAATAAAAAGAAGAAATAAGAATGGAAATTAAGACATAAATTTAAACACCAAAGAATTTAAAGCAACAAAAGGAGAATTGCTGGATGGCAATCAATGGGGAAATAAATCAATGCTGGAAGGACTGAAGGCAACGGATGCACTTGAAACCTATAAAAAAAGGACTGGATTTATACTGTACAAAGGTAAATGATGGAAAGAAGAATTCCATGTAATTCAATATATTCATAGAAGTAAAATTTGTAATATCAAAAAGCAAGAAAGAAATTCTATGGCTAAGAGATGGCAAATCTGCTATATAGGACTGTAATAGTATTACGATAGCCATATCTGCTACCTCTCTGGTTTCTCCTTGTTCTCTTTTTCTGGATCGTTATTCATTTCCTGACACCTACCCTAGATTGTACTCAAATCTCTGCTGTCCTAAAGAAGAAATTCTTTGTCACTCAGTGACCTCTTCAAACTCTAGACATTTGATTATAAACTCTATACAGAGAATTAACCAATAAACATATCTGGCACTGGTCTCTGATATATTATAATTCTACATTACCAACAATCTACTGGGTGTTTTGAACTAGGCATCACATAAAAACTACGAACTGAATAGTCCCAAAGCAGAACTTAATATATTCCTAACCAGACTTCTCTATTTCTATCAAAAATATTACTATTAAATTGTCAAACAGCAATATAAATTTCTTTCCAAGATGACTTCCTGAAAAAGATGCAGACACACTAGATGATACATAAGTATTACAACAAAATCATGAAGTCTGCAAGTAAATGAATAATAATCAAAACATTCAATAAACATCTTCAGGAATTAATTTTTTCCATCAAAATAATCCACAAACTACCCAAAAACCCATACTCTAGGGAAATAGATTTCATAATAAATAGAACATTGGAAAGGGGTTCTCTTCAGCAAAGCAAATGCCAGCGAGATAGGAAATATATATAGAAGCATCATGTTTGGAAAGCTCCACAAAAAAATCATCAGCACTGTCCAAAAAATCCTCAAATACAAACCTTGGAAATCCTGAAAAATGGTACTGCAGAGGAGCCAGAGGAAACCAACCAGCATAGTCTCATAATATTCAGTCTGAAGCCATACAGAATAAGGAACTCTAAAGTCCTTAATGGTGTCCTAAGTTTCATCTGTCTGTGTGCACCAGCAAAAACCAGGAGCTCCTGACTTTGGGAGGCACAGATCAGTCCGTGAAACTAAGGAATCCAAAAGTAAGACTAAATAGAACTGACAACCCAAAAGTGCATCAAGAAACAAAACTTAGCTTTGACACAAGGCCTCAACTAAAGTCAGAAAGATGAGTAAATTAAAGAAAACACCATCCAGTATCAAAAATTATGATCAATCTAAAGGTCCTCAAAAAAAAGAGTACAAATGTTGGTCACTTTACTCCAAAATAGTATCTAAACTATTAGGGGCACCAGCATAAGTGAGGCAGTCCATAACACATACTGTGACCCAAATTCATTTGAGTATGGGCACTGAGAATCTCTGAATTTGGCTTATTTGTAGTTCTGATTAACATATGTTAAGTTCTAGTTTTTTAAATAAACTTTACATTTATAATGAACAGACATTAACAAACACAAAGATTTCAAAATATTAAAAAAATAAAACTTGTTTAAGAAATTTTGGAGTTCTAATATATCTACTTTGTTTTTATTGCTTAATTGTAATTGTTTTTAATTGTTTAAAATTTTGAACTTAATCACCAAAAGAGAGAATTTGAATTCACAAAACAAAATGCATAGGTAAGATTTTATATAATGCTGCAATCAATTTGATGCCGTTGGCTTTTTTAAAAGTACATAATAATTTTATACATTGGTTTCAAAAGCTGTCTTACTTTTCTTTGGTGCCTTCTGAATTTTCATTTGTGATCTTTTATGCATTAACAAAATTATACTAGTCCTCTTTTTATGCACCTAACCTTCTCCTTCCAATTAATTGAAAGAGAAAAATGAGAAGGAAAAAAGTCCCTATAATAAATAAGCATAATCAAACGTGTGTGTGTGTGTGTGTGTGTGTGTGTGTGTGTGTGTGTGTGGTTGGTAGCCATGCCTCAAGATTTATACTTATATCTTTTGTCCATCACCATTATCACTGCCAGGATGTGAGAAACACGTTTGATCATAAATCCTTAGAAGTCATGATTGGTCATTGTTTAGATAGAGATTTTGTCTTTCAAAGTTGTTGAGGTTTTTTTTTTATTTTGTTTTTCATTACAATGTGGCTATTTTTGTATAAATTGTTTCCCTGGTTCTACATACTCCCAACTGGACTTTTCTGACAACCTTCAAGTTTTCCCTGTGGGATCCCCACTCTTACTTCCTCCAGACACAAAACCTTGCAGGCTATTAGTGTCTGTCCTTGGTTCCATTTGACAATCAATTCATTTAAAGAGGCCATTTGCTATTGTCTTCTTATGAAGAAACTTCTGTGCATCAAGGATGTGCAGGATAGAAGTAGTCACTTAATATGAATACTCTTTTTTCCACTGCCATAAATTTTTTTAAACAGTATTACATGCCTTAAAGACTTCAGAGAAAATACCCTGACAAGGAGGGGTGTGTACTTTGAAGATTTCATGAATTTGTAGAATAAAATTTTGCTTCAATGGCATATTTCTGAATTTTGATCAAGAGACACTTTAACAAATGTTGTTAAATTAATGGGCTGACCAATTCATAAGTAAAGCTACATATTTCAAAGAACAAGACATCTTTTTAAGTAGATTCAAAGTTTTCCAGTATTACTTCAAATTTAAATAAAAAATAGTTATTCTCTCCCTTAATACATTCATCCTCACACTTTACTTTCAATCCCTGATACATGGATTACTTGGAAATGAACTAAATAAGCAAAAAAGAAAAGAAAAAGAAAAAGAAATGTATAGCTAATTGTAAAAACCTGTCATAATAATTAGTTTGTTTTAAGACTAGGGGCATTATAATGGCATCTTAGATTTATATGGTTGCCCTCTCTTAGAGATGTCACTTTAAGGAGTAATTGTTTTGTACTCAGGCAATATGAAGTGATGTCAACCCACCTGAGCCCCTTATTCTGAGCTAACAAAGTCTTGAAGATGGTCTCAATAATTCTGTAAAGAAAAACAACACAAAATTGCAAGGCAACAGAAAGTAATATATTTCTCCTATCACATGGTAATCTTGAACCCTGGGAATAGAATTCCACTGTAAACTGCTAGAGATGCAGTGCTACAGTTCTCTCAAATTCTATTAGGCAGAATGGTCCAGTCATTGCTGACTTTTCATTTCTGGCATAGAAAATTACATATTTGTCTTTAAAATCTGGTTGATAAATTCCTGAGGTATTGACATTAGTCTCTTCAAAGCCCATTTTTTCCCTTTTTATTGGAGTTGTTTCCCTTGGGTCGTCAGATTTTAATTTTGAAGCAAGTCCCATCTCTCTTGAACTGACTTTCCCTATATTATTTCAAGCTTTTTCTCTGAACTTAACTATTTATTGATAATAACTGAACATTTAATGCCTCTATTTCTCCTATGATAACAAAGTTTAAAATTATAAATTGGTTACCAGATTTCTTTGTCTATGTTTATTTTTCAGTTTTTAATATTGACTTAATTCCTTTAAGTTCTGTTTTACTGGTACTTTAGAAGGCATTTTTTCTCATTTGATTTTTATTTTATTTTTTCTCAATTACATGAAAGGAAAATTTTACTTTTTTTTCATTTTGAGTTTCAAAATCTTTCCTTTTTTCCCTCTCCTTAAAAAGGCAAACAATTTGGTATAGATTATAAATGTACAGTTATGGAAAAAGTACAGTTATGGAAAACACAATAGCCATATTGCAAAAGAAAACAGACCAAAAACAGACAAATCCAATAATTATAAAGGATTTTGTTGTTTGTTGTTGTTGTTTTAAATATGCTTCAATATGCATTCAGACTCTATTAGTTCTTTCCCTGAGAATGGGTAGCATTTTTCATCATGTGTCCTTCAGAACTATTTTAGATCATTGTATTTATGCTGTATTGTTTTGACAATATATTTACCAATACCCCCCTAGAAAGTCAAACATATCATTCTGAATCCCTTGTTTCTCTGCAAAAAAGGTTGAAAAAAATGTGTATATGCTAACTACTATCACCATAAAAGGCAGCCATAAAATCCCAGTCCAGGGCCTCCAGGACACTGCTGGTACTTTCTCATTCAGGTTCACTTTGGGATATAAAATCCCTTAAGCATCAGAGGAAGGCAGATTACTCATCTTTGAGTCATTGATCCAAAGGATGTTGAACCATTCCTAGTCAGCAATCCTATTTTGTACCTCAAAGTCTGGGGATTATGCATTAGGGGTAAGTAATGATATTGCTGATGTTGTTGTCTTCTTATCCTCCATAAGCTTGCAATAAATTTCACCCTAAAATTATAGTGTTTCATGTGGTTACTACACCTCTACACTAGATAGAGCTCAAAATATCAAGTAGCAAAATGGATAGAGCTCTAGGCCTGTAGTTAGGAAGGCCAGAGTCCAAATACAGCCTTATACATTTACTACATATTTATTATTATACATATACTAGTGAGTTTTTTTTGTTGTTTTTTTTGTTTTTTTTTTACCATTTGCTTCACTATCCTTAAATGTAAGATGTAGATAATAATAGCATTTACTTTCCAGAGATGTCAGAATGATCAAGTGAAATAATATTGGTAAAGTACTTAACTATTGTTTTTGTTGTTATTTTTCTGTTATTATTATGTTATTATACATAAAGTCTGGAATTCAAATATAGGCCTTGAATTTTATTACAGGGTCGCTTTTACTCTGCCTCCGTTTCTAATAAATGTAGCTTGCGTTTCAGGAGAGTTATGAAAATAATATTTGTTATATACTTGTAATTTGTTATGAAATGATATATATATATTTAAATAAATGATATATAAGATAATAAAGTATTTTATTCAATACCTAGAATATACTAGATGCTATATAAATATTATTTCTATTATTACCACTGTCTATTGGTATTACCCCTGACTATATATACTAGCTACCTATAAGGGTGGGGAAAAGCAAAGGCAAAACAAAAAACAAAGAGCAAGAAATAAAAAAATAAAATCCCCTTTGGAGGATCTTCACTGTCAATTTCAAGCCTTGAGTGTACTTGGACCTAGTGGAGGCAGAGCCATTCAGAAGAAAAGGGGAATGGAAGAGAGATATCAATTTAAGATCGCCCTAGTGTAAGCAAAGCAATAAGGATAATACCTAACTTTGTAGTAAAATAGAACCGAATTCAAAATTTGCTTCAAAAACTTAGTTACTGTTTGATCCTTGGCAAGTTATTTAGCTTTTCTGTGCCTCCACCTCACTCTGTAAGGATATAAATCTTTGATTATGATTGGTGGAGGGAGTTTCTTCCTGGAAGTACACAATACCTAAGAAATCACAATTTTAAAACAAATTCATATTCATGACAGGTAGGAGGAGAAAGAAAAGGGAAGAAAAACATTCATGGAGAGTTAGAAGTTTTGGCTTGAAAACAATGAATAAAGTTTTTATGGTTGTATATGTGGGTTTATGTCTGGACCTATGCACTTGGAGTTTAATGCTTAAAACTGGGTATGCTGGCATGTTAAAGATTAATTTAGAATGGAAAGTACTTTTATTTATCCAGCAAGTTTTTAAGTACAAAAAAAAAGCCTTTGGAGAAGAAAAAATGATCAGACTTCTGATCTTAACTACTTCTATGCTGTGAAATGGAAGGAGATAGGGCCTCTGTCTCTTCAGTGAGAAAGAAAAAGCCTTCAAAATTCCAGATAATTCAGGCAATTTAATATTAATGAATCATCAATACAATACATCCAGAAAAAAGAGGATATTCACAAATCCATGCATGTGGTCCCTCTGGAAAGTAATATTTAGAGGTGAGGATTGCTGTCAAGAGAGCCCTGTGATTCTACTTCCTGAATCTTCTATTTCCTGTCTGTGTGACATGGAAATGTCACTAAATTAGGACTATTAAATGAGAAAGTTTTAACTTTTTACCTCTAAGATCTCCTCCAGCTTTAAATTTAAGTGCTAAATTTAATTACACATGTGTAATTACACACATGTACAGTCAATTCTCATTATTCACAATTTCCATATTTGATAATTTGCTTATTCACTAAACTATATTTTTAACTCCAAAAGCAATACTCATGGGTGCTTTCCTGGTCATTCACAGATGCATATGGTTCAACTTTTACATTCCCAGATGAGGGTGCAGAAGGTAGTTCTCTGCTTTCTTGTGTTAATTCTCAAACATATGTAATCAAGCATCCTTTCCACAGTCTCTAGTGCCACATTTTTTGCATTTCTATTGCTTATTTATTATTTGCATATTTATTTTGTTGGTTGCTGGCCATTTTGCTGTTTAAAATTACTTTAAGTATAGTACATTAAAGTGCTGTGTAAATTTTCTATAAAGAAGAAGGTTGTGAAAAATGCCTTATGGAGAAAATACATGCTAGATAAGCTTTATTAAGGCATGAGTTATATAGTGTTGGCCAAGAATTCAATGTTAATGAGTCAACAATATGGTATATCCAAAAAAAGGAAAAGGAAATGCAACAATTTACATATTTGACTGTTCCAGAAAATGTTAAAGTAAATGTAACCAGAGGCTTATGGGCACCTAATCCTCCATTTTCTCTAAGAACAATGACTCAATATTTGCTAATTTAGTATTCACTGTGACTTTATTGAGCATAACCACTACAAACAATAAGAATCTATTGTATATATATATGGGTATGAATAAATAAAATGTATACATATATTCTGTGTGTATGTAGCTATAAACATATACATACATATTCACAGATAGACAGACAGATCTATATACAGAAATAAAGATGATGGAATTACATTTAAGTTTTTGCACTAGTCTATGACTATATTCTTACCAGTCATCTTGATATACAGAGTCTATGCTTGGAAAACTTTAATCTTTTCAACTTTTTTCTCTTCTTCTCAATTCTCTTTACTACACTGTTTCCTTACCCCATTTCTCTCTTGTTCCTCTCCTTTTCTAAATATCTCTGAATATTTTTTCATTCTAAAAGTATGTGGTATTTATGTGCTTCTCACTATTTTAACATATTAAGAAAAGACAAGAGGTAAATTAATAAAAGGGCAAAAAAGACAAATAAGAAGGATATTTACTTACCCATATATGTAATATACCATAAAAATTTTGAAAATAAAATAAGCCATGAAACCAATTTTACATGTACTTTTCCATGTGGTGATACAGACATGGACAGAGTTCTATATCCCAGCGGACATGGCCATGCGTCACTGAAGCAAGGAAGAGAAGAAGGAAAGCAGAGGTTGATTATTTCATGTATGAAGTTGGGATATGGCCAATATCTCAATGTTTATTAACATTGAAGAACAAGAATGATTTTTTCTTATTTTTTTCCAAAGGTAAAAAGAAAACTGAAGAAATGATCAAATGTTTTCTTTACATAAGACATTTTTCTCTCAAGTTCTCACTTGCCTACTGAAGGAGCATGTAATTAGCAAACTTTTATAAACAATATCCTCCAAAACAAATACACATGCTTCCCTGTCAAAATTGTGTCACTAAGAGCTTTAATCATTAGAATTTTAATTACAACACTGGAATTTTAGCCAAATGCAAGATAATGATTCATTAGGGTAAGCATCTCAACAGACTTGTATTACCCGCAAAATTATACTTATTTTCCTATCTTTGCTGAGTTTAATTATCCAAACACTGACTTGATTGTGGTTTCTAAGTCCTTTTTGGAACAATTCTAAGACAACTTCTTGAAGTTTTATTTTTAATATCTTTTTGATATATTTTTACCAATTCATGTTATGGTGGTAATGAAGCTCATCTGTTTGCTAAGTGTCTGTTGTCATTATTTTTGGCACAGAACCTTTAAGTTCCTTACTATCTCCCCCCTCAGCTTTGACTTCTCTAATTAAAATTTAAATTTAAAAAATCCTCCATCACTAGTGGGTTTTTTCATAATTGTCCTATGTCTACATTGCAACCTATTGCAGTAACTCTCAAATATGTTCTGCAGACTCTTAGAATCCTCAGAACATATTCAGGCTATCTTCAAGCTCAAAACTATTTCCACATTAATATTAAGATTTTATTTGCCTATTGAAATATTCTTCCTTTTTCTAATTATGAATACTTATGAGGCCTGATTTTTTTTTTGTATACTTCAACTCAAAAAAACTATCACAACAGATTAAGTGCGGAACAGATACAAAAATCCATCTGTCTCCTATCAGAAAGAAATTAATGATTTTTGGGGGTGAGAAGCAAAACAATAACACTCTTCTCCCTATTTTTGTTTTGTTTTGGAAAATATTTTTTCATAAAAATAAATGCTTTTGTTAACATGTAATGGGTTTATTATTATTTTGAATGAATTAATAAAAATATATTTTTTTAAATTTCAGCCTTAATTTCTAATATAGAAAATATTGATAGATAAAAACCATGTAAACAAAAGCTCATTGATAACTCCATTGATAACCACTGAAAGAGTGTTAAAGGGTATTGGGATCAAAAATTTTGAGCACTGCTGGATTATTCTATGAACTAGTTCAGTTTTTCTATTCCATCAAAGAGTAGGAAAGTAGTCCATCCTTAACATTCTATTTCTTAGTCTTACTCAGTCCCTCACATAAGGCATTTGATCACTGGGCTGTGGTGAGCAAAGTGCTTTGTAAATATTGAAACTATTTAAATTTGAATTACAATTATGTCAGGAGCACAGAGAAGGCGTCCTTCTCTCTCTTGCTACTCCCTTTCCCAAATTTACCTACTCCATAAAGCTTATATTTCCTTTATAGGGGCATCCTTCCTTTTGTTTGTCATGTCCACATTAGTACAACTAACCTAAATTTCTTTTCTTATACTAGGTTTTCATAAGCAAAATCAAATAAAGGGGAGAGGAAAAAGGTGTACAAACTTCACTTCACTTGCTTTGTCAAGGGATACCCCCTACATTATGTAAAGCCATAATTACCAGGTATTAGTTTTACCTGTAAAATTACAAATATAGTAAGAGAGACAGATCCCTTTGCAAACACTTCATCATATTAAGACTGCATAGAATTCCACAAAATTCAGTGAAGCAACTTCAGACTGAACTCCCTCTTATAACCACAAGCTCTGATTTTCCTGGGATTTGTTCCAAGATAATTTCACTGCATTTCCTGTAGAAATGGACTATTTAAATTAGCCTCTTTAAAATACAATTAAGTAGATAGTAGTGATCTGAATGGATTGTTTTTTATAGGAGGAAAATTATTTGAGTTGCCACCTAATAGGTTTGTAATCTCAACTGAGTCGTTTTCTGGGACTTTATATGATTATTTCCATAGTTATTTTTAGGATATTATTTAGTAAAACAGTCTAACTAATAGACAGATTGCTTAGACCAGGTTATATAATCACAGTAAGTTTGGGTGTCTGGCCAACAGAAATTTCCTTTTGCCCCAGTTTTCTTCTTAAATGCATGAAGCATGAACAGTCTTATTTGAACAGCACCATTTCAGATTCTCTGAGATAATGAACAGTTTGTTTCTGCCATTTTTTTCTGTAAGAAGTAATTTTGTTTGGATATAATTCCTTAACTTTCCTCTTTAGGACTTCAACCAGTCATAGAAATGTACCCTGCAGACAGAAAATAAGTGAAAAATCCATTTAAACTTGCATAAGGGAGAGAATAGCTGCCAGTCAAAAAGATTTACTTGGTTTCTGACAGTTCCATAAAGATTAGTGATGGGTAATATTCTATAATAGATAGAACTGGTCTCAGAGTGATGATAACCTGGGTTCAAGTTCCATTGTTGATATACATTGGCTATATGACTCTGAAGAAATCACTTAATCTCTAACTGCAATCTGTCAATTCTCTAACATTATAAATTGCAGACAGTGCCAATCCATATTAGTAGAGTTTCCTCTTAAGGAACCAGTGAAATTACAGATTTAAAAATTGATCTAACCAACAATAAGTAATCATTATCACCATCATGAAGCTGTGTGAAAGACAGATTAGATTAAGGAGAGAATAGAAACTATTAGAAAGCTAATACAATAATTTGAGCAAGTAGTATTGAAGGTATATATCAGGGTGATGAAAATAAAGAGACAGCTGAGACAGGTATAAAAAAGAAGAGACTATATCCTGACTAGTAACTAGTTCCTGTTTTCCTGTATGAACAGGTTATTTTTCAGTCTTGCTTCAGTATGAAGTCATAATGCACAATTGTTAACTTGAATATTTTTTACTTATAGCCATTGGAAGAAAGAAAGGAAAGTTCAGATTGTTCTTTACTGCAAAACCAATTTTTTTTAAATATCCATAGGGCTTTAAAACAGTAGAAGAGATGCAAATTCAAAATTGGTTCTCATATAAAGTTTAGTGTTGGCAAAATATCAGATTCAAGAGTGGCACTTACCTATAAAGGTATATACAAGAATTATGGCTACCATGTGTTAGGTTTAATGGGAGTCATCACCAAAATAATTAATACTGTAAAGAGAATTCTTTGGTGTAGCTTTTTTTTTCAAAGAATGTGACCAGATAACAGATATAATATGTAGAGACCTATGAATAAACACCACTAAACAAACCAAAACAATCTATTTTGCGAGACAAAGGCAAGACAAGGTAGTGTGGAATTTTGTTATTTTGTAACAAAATTCCAGACTACCTTGTCTTGCCTTTGTCTCAAGGGTTTTCCTCTATACAGGCTGATAGGTAATGCAGTAGATCAAGCATGGGGCCTGGATTTAGGAAGACCTGGTCTCTGACATTATTAGCTGCTTAACCATAGGTAACTCAATTAACCTCTATTTACCTCAGTTTTCTCCTCTGAAAATGAGGATATAGCACCTAATTCCTAGAATTGTTGTGAGGATCAAATAAGATAATAATTGTAAAGTATTTGTTTAGAATATAGAATAGAGTGTGTCCAACTTTTTATGACCCCATTTGAAGTTTTCTTGGCAAAGATACTGGAATGGTTTAGTATTTCCATTTTCAGTTGATTTTACAGATAAGGAAACTGAAACAAATAAAGGTAAGTGATTTACTCCAGCTTTTCACACAGCTAATTAAGTATCTGAGGCCAGATCTGAACTCAGGAAGATGATGAGCCTTCCTGACTACAGATCTGGCACTCTACCCATATATCACTTAACTTCCCCAGAACAAAATAGCATTGTGTAAACATTAGTTATTTTTATTATTATTAATAATAGTCCTGGAGTACAATTTACCATCTATATAACTCATTTTCTTTAAAAAATCTCCTGATTATGAGAATTTGTGCTTACCTTAAGAATATTTTTTCAAAAGGCTTCCACTGAATTTCACCTGGATTCACTGTTTGCTCTTCTTCCCAAATGCCCTCTTTCTCCACTTCTAAGCTATCCTTAAATCTCCATTCTTATTAGGATTAGTCAAACAACAAGAATAAGTGGTCTCTATATTTTCTTACATATTAGGAAGAATGAAATAAAAGCAATAAAAGGGCAATGATCAAAGGAGAGAGGGAAAGATTCATTTGTACACAAACTGCCAGTAACTTGCACTGCTAACCATAAGACAAAAAAGTCTTTATTCAGTTTTAAATTCTTCTTTCTCATGGGAACAAAACTTGAAGGAATTTAGTAGTTAATGGGAGTTGTTTTTATTTCCATTGTAGAATGGATAGATGAGAGAGAGACATCAGGAAAAGATCTTCAGATCTTAGCCTTGCTTCTACCCATAATAACCTTATTGGCAACAACAGCAGCAAAAGTACTTTCAAATGAACTTTATCAATGATTTATTATATCATTGAATCTATAAACAATAGTTGTCATGTTAATAATATTGGTATGGACCAATCATGACTAGTGAATGCCTCCAATTATTTGTCTCCTTTTGTGTGATTTTGTGTGATTATAAAAATCATATATATATATAAATATATTTGTATATTTTTATATTCTTGTATATTTTATATCTGTTTTTATGTATGTATTTGCATATATAATAGAAATGTATTTATATATTTATTTGTATATTTGTATTCATATATATTTTACATATTTATTTTACATATGTTTGTGTATATCCTGGTAACTTAATGCCCAGATATTTTATTCATTTGTAATTGTTTTAAGTAGAATTTGTTAGTTCTGTACAAAGGTGCAAATTATTTTTGTGAATGTATTTTGTATTCTGCAATCTTAGCCTGCTTTTTAATCATTTCAATTAGTGTCTTTACTGATTCTCTTGAATTTTCTAAGTATCATGAAAACAGCAAATAGGAACAATTTTCTCTCATTACTAATATTCATGCATTTGATGTTTTTCTATTTTTTTTATTATCTTCACTATCATTTCTAGTAAAATAACATGGGAAGAAGGAATATTCTTGCTTCATCATTCTACATGGTGGGTAAGATTCTAGTATTTCTTTGCCCTTTTTTTTGTAATCGGCAGTTGCTCTTAGGTACCACTATTGATCTTCATTCAAATGACATCTTTCCCCACTATAATTTGCCACATTACTTTATTTAATTTCTCCATAAATGATGATATATTTCCATTTCTTCTTGCTTTTAGATATCCTTTTATTTTTAAATAAGGAATATATTTCCAAAGACATATTTTTTGTCAGAGATCTCATCCCATAAAGTTTTAATGATACCTGGGTTGCAGAAGGGAAGGGATTGATGCAGAGTCAAGATGATGGAATGAAAAGAAGCATTTTAGCCTAATTTGCTTAATATATGACCTCAACAAATATATAGAAAAAGCACCTGCCCAAATACTTTTAAGTCAGGAAAAAAATCACAGTGAGGTATTTTCTCAGGCTCCTTATGGCGCAGGGAGACAGAGAGGTCTGCAGACACTAGAGATAAAGTCTAGACAGCAGAATACTCAGCATTCAGCAGCAAGGAGTATTTCAGCACTAACCGAGGCCAAGAACCAGAGCAGGAAGCACCAGGGAAAAATTGATTGCAGGGCATCTGTGAACTAAAGGAACAGGTGCCATTTGACAATTCCAGTCACAGATATAGGACAAAGAGAAATAGTTGTGAGCATGGACCCAAGATATATACTGAGAAAACAACAAATTCCAGAAACGTTTCTGTTGTATACCTTTCATCCTGAAAGAAGAGGTAAAGATGATGAAGGGGATTGGTGGAAAATATAGGAAGTGGCACTAACAGATCGCAAAGTATACTAAAAATCTATTATCGTCAAAATAATTTCATTCTAAGTAAAAAATAGAGAAGTTAATCTGTGAAACATAACCCAGAGAAACAAATGAGTACAGTAACCCAGGATTTAATAAATGCACCAATTAAAAAAAAGACTATTGAGTAAATTGGAAAGTAGTCTGACAAAAACTAGATATCGACTGACATCTCACATCATATAACAAAATAAATTCAAATTTAAAACATGAGTAAACATAAAGGGTGACTTTACATGCAAATTAGTAATTTCCTGTGAGATCTATGGATAGGGGAAGCATTTGTAATAAAACAACAGATAGAGAGGTTCACAGAAGGTGAAATGGATAATTTTGGTGACATAACATTTCTTATTTCTGTTTTTATTTTTAGAGATTTTTATTTTCAAAATATATACATGGATATTTCTCAACATTCATTTTTGCAAAATCTTGTGTTCCAATTTTTTTCTGCCTCCCTTCCCCCTACTACCTCACCTAGATGGCAAGTAATACAATACATATTAAACATGTGCAAGTCTTCTATAAATATTTTCACAATTACCATAGTGCACAAGAAAAATCAAAGAAAAAAAGATAACAAAATACAAGCACACAACAAAAAAGTAAAAATGTTATGTTGTAATCCACATTCAATCCCCACAACCCTCTCTCTGGGTGCAGATGGCTATCTCCATCACAAGAGCACTGGAATGAGTCTGAATCATTTCTCTATTGAAAAGAATCATGTCCATCAGAATTGATCTTTGTATAATAATCTTGCTCCTGTGTAAAATGTTCTCTTTGTTCACTTAGCATCAGTTCATGTAAATCTCTCCAGGCTTTTGAAAAAAATCATCCTGTTCATCATGTCCTATAGAACAATAATATTCCATAACATTCATATACCATAATTTATTCAGCCATTCACCAACTAGTAAGCATCCATTCAGTTTCCAGTTTTTTGCCACTACAAAAAGGGCTCCTACAAATATTTTCACGCATGTGGGTCCTTTTCCCTTTTTTAATGATCTCTTTGGAATACAGGCCCAGAAGAAATATTGCTGGATCAAAGGGTATGCACAGTTTCATAGTCCTTTGGGCATAGTTCCATATTACTCTCCAGAATGACTGGAAAAGTGGTGACATAACATTTTAAACATTTTTGCACAAGCAGAACCAATGAAATTAAAATTAAGAGAAAGAAAAAAAGGGGGTATATTTGTAATGTTTCTGTGATAAAAAATTTCTTTCTAATATACACAGATAGGTAAACTTAAGAAGTTATTGGACATATCATATCTTTTTTTCATATTTTAAATAAATATAGTTCTCAAGAGTTTTTTTTTTCTTTTTACCTTTTTATGTTTCTCTTGAGTTCTGTGCTTGTAGATCAAATTTTTTGAATTTTTTGTTCAGTTCTGGTCTCTTCATTAGAAATAGGTGAAATGTACCTATATCATTGAATCTCCATCTTCTTTCCTGAAAGATAATGCTCATTTTAGCTGGATAGTTTATTTTTGGCTGTATTCCCAGTTCCTTTGCTTTCCAGAATATCAGACTCCAGGCCATTTGATCCTTTAAAGTGGAAGCTGCTATGTCCTGGGTGATCCTAATTGTTTCTCCTTGGTATTTAAATTGTTTCTTTCTGCCTTCTTGCAATATCTTTTTCCTGGTATGATAGTTCTGAAATTTAGCCATGATATTCCTGGGGGATTTAATTTTGGGGTTTCTTTCAGGAGGTGATCAGTGGATTGTCTCATTAATTATTTTGCCTTCTAATTCTAAAATATCAGGGCAGTTTTCTTTCATGATTTCCTGAAAGATAGTGTCTAGGTTCTTTATTTCATTATGGCTTTCAGGAAGCCCTATAATGCTTAGATTGTCTCTCCTAGATCTATTTTCCAGGTTAGTTGTTTTTCCTAGGAGGTATATCATATTTTCTTCTATCTTTTCATTTTTATTTGTTTTTGTTTTACTGATTCTTGAAGTCTTGTTGAGTCATTCACTTCCACTTGTTCAATTCTAATTTTTAATGTCTTATTTTCTTCAGTTACTGTTTTTAGTTTCTTTTGCAACTGAAAAATTACTTTTTTTTTCATTGCATTATTTTTCCATTTTTTTGCAATGATTAGGGACTTAATAAGATTTATTTATTTCTATTTCTATATGGGAGGATGATACTTCTCACTCATTAGAATTTTCTCAATATTGTGGCAGTTAGAAGGAGTATATATAGACAGAGGATAGAGGTTTGAAATGAATATGAAGGGATAATACCTAAAAAAAGATGAAAGGGGTGAAAGAGGAATGTTCCTGGAGAAAGGGATGGGAAAAATTGCAATGGTGTTAATTATCTACCATTAAAAGGAGGCAAGAAAAAGCTTTTACAATGGAGGGGAAGAGAAGGAATGAGTGAACCTTATTCTCATCAGAATTGGTTCGAAGAGTAAATAACATACACACTTAATATGGGTATAGAAATCTATATTACTGTGCAGGAAAATAGGAAGAAAATGGGGTACAGGAAGGGGAGAAGGTGATAAAAGTAAGTGTGTATTGAGGGAGAGAGTGGTCAGTAGCAAATCATTTTTTGAGGACAAACAGGGTGAAAGTAGAGAGAGAATAAACAGTTAGCAGTAATAATTGTAAAAAGAATTTTGAAGTAAGTTTCTCTGACAAGGCCTCATTTCTCAAACATAGAGGGAATTGAGTTAATTAAAAAAATAACAGCCATACCCCAATTGATAAATGATCAAAATATATTATCTATAAGTTCATGCATATCCTTTGAACAACAACACTTGGCATTAATAGCAAGAGAGATTTTTTTAAAGGAAAATGGCCTATATAAACTATATATATATGTATATATATATATATATATATATATATATATATATATATATATATAT
>JAJPUD010002289.1:168289-198181 GCA_023553655.1 Myrmecobius fasciatus | reverse complement strand
ATATGTATATGTGTATATATATATATATATAAAGATATATATATATAAAGAGAGAGAGAGAGAGAGAGAGAGAGAGTAACTCTTTTCTCAGGGCAAAAACCTGGAAACTGAGGACTTGCCCATCAATTGGGGAATGGCTAAATAAATTGTGTTATGTGTTTGTGGTGAAATATCATTTTTCTATGGGAAATGATGAACAGAATGCTTTCAGGGAAAAAAAATCTGAAAAATTCTCCATGAACTCAAGCAAAATGAAATGTCCTGTATACAAAGTAATAGTAATGTTCTAGGATGACCAGATGCAAATGACTTTGCTATTCTCAACAGTACATTGATCCATGATTACTCTAAAGAAATTTTGGTAGAAAATCCTATCCATTCCCCAGAGAAGAAACTGATTGTGTCTGAATACAGATTGAAGCATTCTCTCTCTCTCTCTCTCTCTCTCTCTCTCTCTCTCTCTCTCTCTCTGTCTCTCTGTCTCTGTCTCTCTCTCTCTCTCTCTCTCTCTCTCTCTCTCCCTCTCTGTCTCTCTCTCAACTTTATTTTTCTTGAGGTTTTTTCTAATTTTCTTTCCCAACGTGATTTTTATGGAAGTATTTTGCATAACTTCCCATGAGAATTCCTTCTATGACACAAGTATGGTACTGCCACCCAAACCAGAAAGAGCCAAAACAGCGAAATAAAACCACAGACCAATCTCCCTATTGAATATTGATGCAAACATTTTTAATAAAATATTAGCAAAAAGATTACAACTTATCAACAGGATAAAATGCTATGGAAAAGTGGAATTTATACAGGAATGCATGGATGGCTAAATATAAGGAAAACTATTGACATAATTGATCATATCAATAACAAAACTAAAAGAAATCATATGATAATCTCAATAGATACAGAAAAATCTTTTTGATAAAATGCAGCACCTATTTTGATTATAAACACTGGACAGCATAGGAATAAAGAAAGTTTTCTGTAAATGATAAGCAGCATCTATTTAATATTATCAACAAGCATTATCTATAATGGGGAGAAGCTAGGTTCATCTTAGGGAATTCCAGAGAATCATCCAAAAAACTGCTTGAAATAATCAACATCTTTAGCAAAATTTCAGTTTATAAAATAAGCTCACACAAATAATCAACATTTCTATATGTTACTACAAAACCCAGCAGTAATAAATAAAAAGAGAACTTCCATTTAAAATAACTGTAGATAAAATAAAATATTTGGGTGTCTACCTGCCAAGACAAATTCAACAATTATATGAACACAATTACAAAACACTTTTCAAACAAAGTCAGATAAAAACAATTGTAAATATCAATTGCTCATGGGTCAGCCAAGCTAATATAATAAAAATGACAATTCTACCTAAATTGTTCTACTTGCGCAGTGCCATACCAAACAGCCAAAAATCATTTTATAGAGCTAGAATAATATAATAACAAAATTCATCTGGAAGAACAAAAAATCAAGAATATCAAGAGAATTAATGAAAAAAAAAGTATGGTGGCTTAGCAGTACCAGACCTAAAACTCTATTATAAAGCAGCAGCCATAAAGTCAGCAGAAATCATAAAGCAGGGAAAAGAATCCACATGAGCAAAAATTCTTGGGGCATTCTTTTTGTGATGGCAAAGAATTGGAAAATGAGTAGATGTCCATCAATTGAGGGAATAGCTAAATAAGTTATGATATGCGAAAATAAAGGAATATTATTATTCTACAAAATGGATGAACAAGTTGATTTTTAGAAAGGCCTGAGACTCTATTATAAAGTGTCAGTCATCAAAAATATATGGTACTAGATAAGAAATAAAGTGGTGGATCAATGGAACAGGTTAGACACATGTGACACAATAATCAATGACTATAACAATCTAGCATTTGATAAACCCCAAAACTCCAGCTTCTAGAATAAGAACTCACTATTCCACAAAAATTGCTAGGAAAACTGGAAAATAATAGATAAGAAACTTAGCATAGTCCTACATCTTACACCCCATACAAAAATATGGTCAAAATGGGTACAAAATTTAGGCATAAAATGTGATACTATAAGCAAATTAGGAGACCAAGGGATAGGTTAACTAACAGATTTTAGGAGAAGGGAGGAATTTATAGCTAAAGAAAAATGAGAAAACATTAAGAAATGGAAAAAGGACAACTTTGATTACATTATGTTAAAAAGGTTTTGGATAAACAAAACAAACACATCCAAGATGTTAATTAATTATCTTGTAATATTGTTTAGGGGAGAGGGAGAGAGGGGCTTTATAAGCTTTTAAAATTTAATGTTTTTGTTATTATTATCAGTTGTCATAGTCAAAAAAATCATCTGGTTGTCTACCTTCTGGTGATCAAGATTTAAGACATGGGCAGTTAATTTTCTATTTCAGAAAGAAAAAAATTGAGATTACATTTAAGACAAAGAGAAACAAGAGAAACAGTGATAGGAAGAGAGTGAGAAAAACACACAGAGACCGATACAGACACACAAAGACAGAGAAACAGAGATAGAGAGAAAAAGAGAGAAAAAAAGAGAGAGAAAGAGGGAGAGGGAAAAAGAGAGGGAGGAGGAGAGAAAGAGAAAGAGCAAAAGAGACAGACAGAGGTAAAGACAGAGACAGAGAGAGACAGAGACAGAGAGATCTATAGCTAGGACACTGAAAAATAATAAACTGAATGGTTCTTAAGTGTCTGAGTTGTGAGACAATTTTTTTTTTTATTTTCACAATGATGAACCTAGACTCCCAGTTAACTAAATTCCTTAATTCTAATGATTTCTGGTGTGCCTTCTATTTTAACAGAGGAACCCATGGGCATCTCTTCATTATACTAAACTGTCTAGTCTCCATGATCCTGAATCCTGAAATTCTCTTTTCTTAATTTTTTTGTTTTCTTCCTTTCATAGCCTTGTCCCTTCACAGTTTTGTCTCCAGAGTCACGCGTCACTTTTGCATCCTTTGCTCCATTGTCCTCATGCTTTACTAACCCTTGCACCAGGGTCATAACTGTCAATTGTCTTCTCCACTTATAGTTTGTTCCTGCTCCTGAACTGCTGAGACTCAGCATGTATTTTGTAATGAGAAAAGTTATGAAACCCTGCTGGCTGGAACAATACCAAATACAAATTAATGTCATCAGATCTTGACTGAATCTTCATTTCCATAGAGAGGTACTATTACTCATCTCAGATTGATTCTTTCTTTCTTTCTTTTTTTCTTTCTCTTTAGTTTTTTGCTGAGGCAATTGGAGTTAAGTGACTTGCCCAGGGTCACACAGTTAGGAAGTGTAAAGTATTTGAGATCAGATTTAAAGTCAGGTCCTCCTGACTTCAGAGCTAGTGCTCTATCCACTGACCCATCTAGCTGCCCTTCTGATTGATTCTTTATCATATTCCCCACCATTGTTACAAATCTTCTCTTACCTTAAACCCTCAATTCTACCTCATGACATCTGAAGGAAGTAGGATTTCTAATGGCCTTTTTTAAAATTTAATTTTATTCTATTTTCCATTCCAATACCTCTCTGCCTCCTTCATTCATTGGGAAAGCAAGGAAAACAAAAGTCATTACAAGTAAGTTCTGGGAGGTGGAGCCATGATGATGGAGAGCAGACATGACTCTCTGTAATCTCCTCTAACCTTCCCCCAAACCCACAGAGATGAAGTTACTAAACTGGTTTTGAAGTCAAAAAACCCACAAATATTTGGAATACAACACATTTCTAGAAGAAGATACCCTGCAAGAACTTCAGAACAGGTCTGTTTCAATCTGGCAGGAAGACAGTCTGCAGAGCCCAGACAGCAGCACAGAGAGACCAGGGCAGGGAGCTGGAGTGGATGTTTTGACTTTCCACACACTTGAGGGCCTGCTGTGGGCTTCTTGGATCAATTTGTCCTGATTGTGAGCAGGTGGTTTGGTAGATCTGCCTTTTGTGGGGGATAGCATGTGAATCCCTGAAGAGTGCCATTACACAGCACCCTAAAGCAATAAATCAATCAGCAGAACTGCTCCAGGGCAAAGTTAAGCAGTTGCCCCTCCTTTGTCTTGAACAGACTGCAAGTCTTAAAAAATGAATAAAAAAAAAAAGAACTCTCACTATAGACAGCTTTTATGGAAAGAGAGAACAGACCTCAAATCCTGAGGTTTCTAAAGGTAAAGCACCTCCAGGAAAATCCCCAAAGGCAGACATGAGCTGGTCCCCATCTCACAAGGCTTTCTTCAAAGATTGTATAAAAAAATCTTAAAAGAGAGTTAGAAGAAAAATGGGGAAATGAAATGAGATCATTGCAAGAAGGAATGGAAAAAGAAATATGAAAAAGACACCAATTCACTGAAAAACAAAATTTGTGAAATGGAAAAAGAATGCAGTGAACAAAAACATACAAAATTGCAAAAGGAGCTAAAAAAGGTAACTGAAGAAAACAATACACTAAAAATTAAAACTGAATGAATGGAAGTGAATCAATAAGACTTCAAGAATCAGTCAAAGAAAAACAAAAAAAAAATACAAAAATTTGAAATATCTCCTAGGAAAAACAACTGACCTGGAAAATAGATCTATGGGAGACAATCTAAGGTTTATAGGGCTTCCTGAAAGTCATGATGAAAAAACAAACAAACAAACAAACAAAAAACTACACATTATCTTACAGGAATTTATTTAAAAAAAAAACTGCCCTAATATTTTAGAATCAAAAGGTAAAATAGCCATGAAAAGAATTCACTAACCAACTCCTGAAAGGGACCCCAAAATTAAATCCCCATGGAATATTGTGGCTAAATTTCAGGACTATTATACCAAGGAAAAGATATTGCAAGCAGCCAGAAAGAAACAATTTAATTACTGAAGAGCCACAATTAGGATTACCCAGGACCTGGCAGCTTCCACCTTGAAGGATCATAGGGCTTAGAATCTGATATTCCAAAAAGCAAAGGAAATGGGATTACAGCCAAGAATAAGCTATCCAGATAAAACAAGCATTATCTTTCAGGAAAGAAGATGGGCATTCAATGATATAGGTGAATTTTACCTATTTCTAATGAAAAGACCAGAACTGAACAACAACAACAAAAAAAAATTGATCTCTAAACAACAGAACTCAAGAGAAGCAGAAAAAGGTAAAAAGGAAAAAAATCCTGAGATCTATATTTCTGTTTTGGGTACACTTAGAGAATGTGGGTATAATTTGATCTTATTATGATAATGTGAAAATAAATTAGTGGTAAAAAAGGGATCATACTGGAAGAAGAGGAAAAGGAAGCAAAATAAGGGAAATTACATCTCACAAAGAAACAAAAGAAAACCTAATATAATTGAGGGAAAGAAGGAAGGGGAATGAGCATTGTGTGAATCTTACTCTCATCAGATTTGACTTTAAGAAAAAATATCAGACATATTTGGTGTCACAAAGAAACTTGTCTCACCTTATAAAGAAGTAATAGGCATAGGGAGAAAATAAAGGAAAAGACTAATAGAAAGGAAAACAGAAGAATTAGGTGAAAGGTGTAAAAAAGGGGAGGTGCTCTAAAGAGAGAGTACTGTTTGAGGGAGATGGTCATCAAAAGTAAAATACTGAAAGGGAGGGAAGGGGGATAGGAAAGAGAAGAGCATAACTTAGGGTAAATAAGATGGCAGGAAATACAGAATTAGTTATTTTAATTGTGAATGTGAATAAGATGAACTTCCCCATAAAAACATAAGGAGATAGCAGACTGGACTAAAACCCAGAATCCAACAATATGTTGTTTACAAGAAACACATTTAAAGCATAATGATACATACAGAGTGAAGGTAAAGGGCTGGAAGAGAATCTATTATGCTTCAGGTGTACAAAAAAAAGCAGGGGTAGCAATCCTGATCTCAGATCAAGTAAAAGCAAAGATATATCTAATTAAAAGAGACAAAGAAGGAAACTATATCTTACTGAAGGGTACTATAGAAAATGAAGCAATATCAATACTAAATATATATTCACCAAGTGGTATCACATGGAAATTCCTAGAGGAAAAGTTAAGAGAGCTGCAAGAAGAAATAGAAAACAAAACTATAATAGTGGGGGATCTCACCTTTGCTTTCTCAGAACTAGATAAATTAAAACACAAAATGAATAAAAAAGAAGTTAAAGAGGTAAACAAAATTTTAGAAAAGTTAGGTATGATAAATCTTTGGAGGAAATTATATGGATACAGAACGGAGTTTACTTTTTTATTCAGTGGGTCATGGAACTTATACAAAAATTGACCATGTGTTAGGACATAAAAACCTCAAAATCAAATGAAGAAAGACAAAATGCATTTTTTTTCAGATCATGATATAATAAAAGCCACATGCATTATAAAGCCAAGAGAAAACAGACCAAAAAGCAATTGGAAACAAAATAATCTCATCCTAAAGAATGAATGGGTGAAACAGCAAATTACAGACACAATTACTAATTTCATCCAAGAGAAAGACAATAATGAGACAACATACCAAAATTTGTGGGATGCAGCCAAAGTGGTAATAAGGAGAAATTTTATATCCCTAGATGCTTACTTTAATAAAATAGAGAAAGATAAAATCAGTGAATTGGGCTTGCAACTAAAACAGCTAGAAAAAGAACAAATAAAAACCTCCAATCAAATACCAAACTTGAAATCCTAAAAATTAAAGGAGAGATTAATAAAATTTAAGGTAAAAAACTATTAAATTAATAAATAAAACTAAAAGTTGGTTTTATGAAAAAAAATCAACAAAATAGATAAACCTCTAGTTAATTTGATTAGAAAAAGGAAAGAGGAAAATCAAATTGTTAGTCTCAAAAATGAAAAGAGAGAACTTTTCACCAATGAAGAGGAAATTAGAGCAATATTTAGGAGTTACTTTGCCCAACTCTATACCAATAAATTTGATAATCTAAGTGAAATGGAGGAATACGTACAAAAATATAGATTGCCCAGAAGAGGAAATAAATTACTTAAATAGTCTCATTTTAGAAAATAAATAGAACAAGTTATTAATCAGCTCCCTAAGAAAAAATCCCCAGGACCAGATGGATTAAATGTGAATTCTACCAAACATTTAAAAAACAATTAACTCCAATACTATATTAACTATTTGAAAAAATAGGGAATGAAGGACTCCTACTAAATTCCTTTTAAGATGCAGACATGGTACTGATACCTAAACCACGTAGAATGAAAAGAGAAAAAGAAAATTATACACCAATCTCCCTAATGAATATTGATGCAAAAATCTTAAATAAAATATTAGCAAAGAGATTACAAAAATCATCCCCAAGACAATACACCATGACCAAGTAGGATTTATACCAGGAATGCAAGGACGGTTCAATATTAGGAAACCTATTAGTAAAATTGGCTATATCAATAACCAAATGAACATAAAACATATGATTATCTCAATAGATGCAGAAAAAGCATTTGATAAAATCCAACATCCATTCTTATTAAAAACACTAGACAGTATAGGAATAAATGGAATTTTCCTTAAAAGAGTCAGTAGAATCTACTTAAAACGATCAGGTAACATATGTAATGGGGATAAACTGGAACCATTCCCAATAAGCTCAGGTATGAAACAAAGTTGCTCACTATGACCATTACTATTCAATAACTCATTAGAAATGCTAGCTTTGGCAATAAGAGAAGAAAAAGAGATTAAAGGAATTAGAGTAGATCATGAGGAAACCAAATTATCACTCTTTGCAGATGATAAAATATCTGTAGAAAACCCTAGCGAATCAACTAAAAACTATTAGAAATAATCCACTACTTTATTTCTAAATATCTTCTCATTTGATAAGCAAGTCTTTATTGCAGAGTTCTTCTGAAGTGACCTTTGGCCTTTTTCTTCCTTACCTGGGGGATAGGAAAGCAAAAGTTTTCTAGTTCTGATCCTCATTCTCTTCTTTGTTTTATTGATTTATTTTGTTTTTATATTACAAACATTTACAAATTAATCCTATTTATTGGAAGTATCTTGTATCTAAGTAAAATTAATAATACACATGCACTGAAAGTGCATGAAACATTCCAAGTATGTAGCACCTCTGTGTGTGTGTATGTGTGTGTGTGTTTGTGTGTGTGTATTTTTAATTAGTAGAAATCTCTTTTATCTCTCTGCCATTACCTCTTCCCGCATTTCCCTATCCACTGGAAAAAAAGAAAAGAAAAAATAATTTCTCATAACAAATATGTATACTCAAGCAAAACAAATTCCCACTAGGGTTGTATATAAAAATAAATATGCCTCATTCTGCACCCTAAATTAATCACTTCCCTGTAATGGATAGCTTGTTTTATCATTACTTCTCTGGAATCAAGGTTGCTATATTGATCATAGTTCTTAATGTTTCAAAGTTGATTGTTTGTTAATTTAGCATTTTATGTATTATTCTTTTGGTCATGCTCATTTCTTTCCTTATCAACTCATAAAAGACCTTTAATTTTTTTATAATATTGATATAATAGTATAAATTGTTCTGCTCCTGCTTATTTAAATCTGTGTATCAGATCATATCTTTTGATAACTTTTTGTAATCATCAATTTGCTCATTTCTTAATGAGCATCATCTCGTTGTATTCGTAAAATTTTTCATTTTTACAGATGAGCAAACTGAAACCTACAAGAATACTTCTATAAGTGATTTCCCTAAGGTCATACAATCTGAGGACACAAATTTTATGTGTGTTCCCTCATCTCTCTTCCACCATCCTTCAAAACCTCTCTAATATTTTTACTGCTTGAGTCATCCTTCTTTTTGTCAAAGCTAGTTAATTCTGCTAATTGATCTCAAAACTCAATCAATCAATCACAAAGCATTTTTAAGTGTTTGATAAATGCTAGCCACTGTTAAATATTGGGAATAAGAGATAAATAAAATAGTGACTGCTCTAAGAATTTACATTCTTTTAGAGAAATATTTCTGTCTTTGTACTTATTCCTCCCCAAATCCCATTTCTGAAATGGATTCCTTCCTTATCTCTGCCTCTGAGATGTAGGCCAAGTACCACTTAATTTTCCCAGTTGTTTATGCCTTTCTTCCCAAACTACCTTGTAGATAACTACTTGTATTTATTCTCTTTAATTTCTTTATTAAACTATGTAGTTGAATTTAAGCTCCTTGCAAATGTATCATTCATTGTTGTAATATCCCTATTGCTTAATATGGCACTTAGCACATGATAGGATAATTCTCATATAATTCGTCTCAGCTTTATGCTTCAGTGCATAAAGCACCAGACCTAGTGTCCAGAAGACCTGAGTTTAAAATCCAGCCTCAGGTATTTAATAGCAGTATGAACCTGGGTATGTTGTTTAATCTTCATTTGCCTTAATTTCATATATAAAATAAGGATAAATAATTCTAGCTCCTTTCATGTGAAGATGAAATGAGATAATAATTGGAATGCTTTGTAGAATACTTAGCACATAAAAAGTGCCATATAAATGTTAGCTGCTATAATTATTATTGTATTAACCAACTCCTCTGCTGTCTAAAAATAAGTTCAGCCTTTTAAAAACTTCATTTTACCCTCCCCTGCCTACTAACAGCTGTTTTTAAAGCTTTTCTCTCTTTTATTCCTAAACATCTAGAAAGAATAGTCCAAACTTCTTACACTTCTATAATTGTATACTGATTCTTTTTTAATAAGTTTTATTGATTTCTTTTTTTTTAAACATCATAATAGTATTCCCCAGTATTCCTTCCCTTTCCCCTCTAAGGAAGCAATCCTATAACAAATAATATCTTTAAGACAAAAAAAGAAAAAGCAGAAAAACAATCAGCCCAACCAAAAAATAAGTTGAAAATAAGCAAACTTCACTTTCTTTTGTATGTATGGTTGTTCTTTTCATTTATACTGTTGTAGTCCTTTTAGATATTATTTTCTTGGCTCAGCTTACTTCCTTCTTCATGTATTCATGTAAGGGATCAATAAGCATTTATTAAGCTGTGATGAGCACTGAGGTTTCAAAGAGATTCAAAAGACAGTTCCTGTCTTTAAGGAGTTAGAGTCTAATGAGGGAGACAGCAAGTATATAACTATATACAAAACAAGGTATGTCAGATAAATAGGAAATAATTAAAAGGGAAAATGTAATTAAGAGGGCTATAGGAGGTAGGATTTTAGTTTGGAGTTTTATGGAAGCTAGGGAGATCAATAATTAGTTCAGCAGAGAGAAAACATTCAAGGCACAGGGAACAGTCATAGAAAACATCCAGAGCCAAGAAATGAAGTTCTAGAAACATCCAGCAGGCCAGCATCACTGGATAGAAGAGCACATGTTTGGGAGATCTTTCCATACTTCCATGTATGAATCACATACTTCATTGCTTATAGCTCCATAATATTCCATTTCATTCATGTGCCACAATTTGATGACTCATTTAACAATCAATGTGCATCTACTTTGCTACCACAAATTTTTCTTTACCACAAAAAGTGTAGCTATAAATATTTTGGTGTATTTAGGGAATTGTTTTTCTTTTTTTTTTCCCAATGGCTTCCATGGAGTACAAGTCCAGTAAAGTATATGGACATCATTTTATTTGCATAATTCCAGATTATTTTCCAAAATGCTTGTACAAGTCATAGTTCTACCAATAATGCATTGCACTTCATTAATTACAAGAATGCATGCAGAAGGAAGTAAGCAGAGATAAGAAAACAATATATAGGGGCAGCTAGATTGGGCAGTGGATACAATGCTGGCCCTAAAGTCAGAAGGACCTGAGTTCAAATCCAGACTCAGACACTTAATACTTCCTAGCTGCATGACACTGTGCAAGTCACTTAATCCCAATTGCCTCAACAACAAAAAACAAAAAAAAAAAAAAAGAAAGAAAAGAAAAGAAAAAACAAAAAAAGAAAAGAAAACAACATATAAAGGGACTAAAAGATTGTAATGTCTGGCTCTCCACAAACCCTCCAACACTGACTATTGCCAGTTTTTATCACTTTTGCCAATTTGCAGCATGTATGGTAAAATTCCAGAGTTATTTTGATTTGCATTTCTCATTAGTGTTTTGGAATATTTTTCATACCACAACTTCCTATATTCTGGTTTTTCACTTTAATTTACAAACAATTTTTTTCTAATTTTAACATCTGGAGACTTCTACTGAGCCTTCATCCTCTTTAATCTTTCTAAAGATTTCAACACAAAGGAAATCACAATATAAATATTAGCTGTTATAACATAGTAGAAAAAAATGTATCTTGAAGCCAGGAAAAGATGGGATCTGTATATATACTTCTAGCACATCCTAAATATGGGACTATGGGCAAACCAACTGAGTTTTTAATATTATTTGCAATTCAGTAAGATGATAAATTGAAGAGAATCTGCCAACCTTAATAGGTAGAGACAGTTTATTCACAAAGGAGTTCCAGATATCAATAAAATCCTGTTTAGTTTCTATCTCTATTAATCTTTTCTCTGCCTTCAAGGGGCTTTCAGTCTCTGAGTGGAACAAGATATACATACAGAAAAATTGACACAATAAAAATAAAGTATGGTAACATATTATAAGGCTTTGGAGTAATTTTTATTTAGGAGACACTGAGAGAGCAGTCCTCCTTTCCTTTGTTCATCCTTCATATGACTATCAAAAATATTCCTAAGGCACAAGTGTGACTGTTCCTTTTCCATAAAAACTTTTGGAGTCTCTCAGAGGAAAATGGCATAGTGAACAGTGTTGAACTTGGAGTCGGAAGATCTGAGTTCCAATTTATCCTCAGACATTTACTAGCTGTGCAACCTTAAGAAAACTTCTTAATTTCTCTCTGTCTCGATTTCTTCATCTGTAAATTGGAGATAATCATAGCACACTTCTACTCTGTGTTAATAATATTTTCTCCATCACTTTCTTAAATCTAGGCAATCAATAAAACATAGTGATGCATAGCATTTTTTGATCTCTGAGGCATAAATGATCATCCTGAATATTTCACAATCAGTTTGGCTTCAGCCTTCTCCTGACTGCATCATTCTCCACTTCATCTTCATTACATATGGCACATTCTTCCTTTTTCAGTAGAAATTAAACTCCTTTAGGGCAGAGACTGGATCATAGTTTGTCCCTGCATACACAGCAGTTGGACTTTTACAGGATAGGCCTTGGATAAGTAGTTGTTGGATTGAATTAAATTCTCAACTAAAGCTGAGGAATTCACATTACATGTGTCAGCAAAGAAACAGCAGAAAGAAAAAAAATGACCTTTATAAATGTAGAAATGCTACTTTTCTGAATTTAAAATATTGTGGAGGGGATTCAAGCAAAATCAATACCATCTGGAGCTCTAACTAGACTTAAGACTCTTGGACAAGGCAGAATTCAACTATTTTCTTATTTCACTTTGTTAAAGATAAGTGCGGTCAATAAAGATTATACTACTAGTCAACATAACTGCTTGCTGACTCAATGCCTTCTTGTAAAAAATGAACAGACTGAACTGTATGATCTTTGAGGTCCCTGTCAGTTCAACATTCTACTATTCAAAGACTATCAAGTTACACTTGACAGAAATATTGGCAAGACTTCAGACCTTCCCTTAACTCCCTTTCACACATCCGAACTTTAGTTAGTTCTAAAGTTACTACAGGAATGCTGCCCAAGTGCACATCCATCACATAAGAAATGTGAATGCATAAATCTTACCTCTATTTGTTTCTTTCTAAAATAATAATAATAATAGCACATATTTATATACCATTTGCTAGATGCCAGGCACTATGATAAATGCTTTACAAGTATTACCTCATTTATTTTCACAATGATCTTGGAAGATAGATGATATTATCATGCCCATTTTACAGGCAAAGAGGGTTAAGTGCCTTGCCCAGGGGCACACATCCAGTAAGTCTCAAAGGCCAGATTCCTTATCACTGTAATGCAAATTCTACTGTGAAGCTGTCTCTCTATATGAGCATGATTATGAAGAACAAAAACATAGAATACAAAAAGAACATTTTGATAATCCTTTATGATCCTGATTAGCATTTATACATAAACATAATCTCAATTTAGAATGTTAAATTCATAGATAGATATGGTTTGCATAAAATTTAAACATCTCATTTTTAATAAAATTCTTTACTTATTTTTATATTTTCCAAATATACTTTTTTTTTTTGCTTAGGCAATTGAGGTTAAGTGACTTGCCCAGGGTCACACAGCTAGGGAATGTTAAGTGTCTGAGACCAGATTTGAACTCAGGTACTCCTGACTTCAGGGCTGGTGCTCTATCCACTGTGCCACCTAATTGCCCCCACATACACTTTTTCAAAATTTTCCTTTTATATCTTGAGGCAAAAAGTGATTTGAAGAACACACAAGTTTGCAATGGAAAAAAAATCAGAGTATTTCTGAAATGGCTAATTTCATGTGAAAAAAAGGCTTTCAAATACTTACCATGAACATTATTTCCAGATAATTTAGAAAAATGCTAACCTAACAGCTGTGTTTTGTTATTTAATAGGATCACTTTTCTTTGCAATTAAGTTCCATTTCTGTTTCTAAAGACAAAGCAAATAGAAAGAGAATTTTGCAGGATGATATTAAAATCTTGCTGAGATCATCCAAAAAAATATTGATAAAATGTTAGAGAATAATACTATTTATATGCAATTACATTCATGAACACATGAAAAACGTAGATGGCTTCTATCTGGGATTTCTTGCTCAAATTTTTGTAGGATTATTAATTGTACATAGTATCTATTAAATAATGACACTTACTACAGAAGCTTAGAATACTGTATTCTTAGAATATGTGCCACAGTGAGCTCCAGATTTCTTTTGGATTTACATTGCATTTTTGAGCCAATCAAATTATGTTCAAGGTCAATCTCTGACTACTCTGTGGTAGGAAAGGAGTTAATTACAAATTATGTTTATAAAAAGGCATGTATTAAGTAATCTGTGAAGCTAATTTCAATATTAGTATTTCTAATTTTTACAAGTAATTTAGAAATGTTTCATTTGTTTTAATATACTAATTGAAAAATTCTGTAAAATCTAACAGATTGATTAAGAAAAATAATGATGTAGGAAATGTACCACCTATCACACACCTGCATATACATATCTGGAAGAGATGCTCTCTTTTCATTTACAAAACAAAAGCAATGGTTCAAATGATTTATAATTTTTCTCTGACGTCCAAGATTGATTCCAAGAAAATTAAAGCTGTTACATATTTCTGCTTTTATCATGCAATGGTAACACAACCTTGTAACAACTTCATGGGAAGTGTTGAAAATTAATGAAGCAGAACTGTAATGAACTGCTGATGGGAGAAAGAAAAGTTGTCCTACATCCCATCAAGTTATTATGTGTCCTTAAACATGTAACCTCTGGTTCCTTTGTGTTTATTCTTTTTTAATCTTAGATGAATTTCTGTTTCCAAAGGAGACTGACCAGGTCACCAAGAAATTTTTCAGAGATATCATCAACCACTGAAGTGCTGAGTAGTTCTCTGTAATGGCGATGAATGATAATAGAAGAAATACCAACAGATAGAGGTAGCAAGGTGGTTTCCCTATGACAAGGGCAGTTCCAGGGGTCATCAGCTCTTGGGGCTGAGAAAAATGCAAGTTATGAATTATTCTGGAAAGAGACATACTCAAAGCTCAGAATAGAGTTATGCCTAACTTTCTGTGAATATTTCCATGCATTTTGTTTTCTTTCTTAGGCTGTTTTTTTTCTCTCTCTCTTTCTAGATCTGTTGTTTCTTGTGCAGTAAGATAATTGTATAGATATGTATACATATATTGGATTTGTCATATAATTTAACATATTTAGCATGTATTAGATTACCTGTCATCTAGGGGTGGGGGTGGGAGGAAGGAGGGGAAAAGCTTGGAACAAAAAAAAAAGAGAGAGAAGGAAGGACAAACAATAATAACCACCATTTAATCCAGCAATACTGCTATTAAGTCTGTATCCCAAAGAAATTTAAAAAAAAAAGGAAAATAACTTATTTGTGCAAAAATATGTATAATAGCTCTTTTTATGGTGACAAAAATTGGAAATTGAGGTAATGTCCATGAATTATAGAATGGCTGAACAAGTTGTGATATATTACTATGATGGAATACTATTATAATAAATGACAAAGAGAATGATTTCAGAAAAAAAAGCTATGCCTAAACAGAACATCATGAAAGCCTCACAAAAGGAAAAAGGAAATTCCAGGGTCCAGAACTTTGAGGTTCTGGCTCAGTTTCACATGTTCATTATGCATGTGTCTAATCATTGTTTGTGCCTTAAATGTGAGCCCATTTTTCCCAAAATCTTTATATGTGCAACGAAAAAAGGCAACCCTGGCTTAGAAGACTATTATTTTTCCTATTACTCTATTAGTAAACACTTTTTTCTCTAAAAACTAGAGTTATGCTAGTTGATTGACAATGGAAAGCATAATGGCAGTAAGCTGTTAAGTGACAGGAATAACAGCCCGTTAGTACTACAGATTATGCTCTGAACTTCTACCATATTCCAGTTTTTCACCCTGAAGCTTTATTTTACCATGCAAGAGTTCTTCATCCTGAATTCTCACATCAGTGATAGAATTCACACATTGGAAATACCAAACAGTCCTGTGAAATCACCCTTTTATTAGATTGTCTTACCAGGACCTCCATTTAAGGAAGGTGTCCAATTCAATCAAAACCCTTTGATGGAAACTTTAGTCCTATTCCCCCTTTTTAGCTTTTTTATGTGCAGTCTTACCCCATTTGAATGTAGGTTTTTTGAGGACAAGGATTCTTTCTTATTACTTGTATTTGTATTCCTAGCACTTATATCACAGCACTTTAGCACATAGCAAACATAATGAATACTAGCTGTTAGCAGTCATGTATGCTATGGGGAACCAATGATCTGGTACTTATTGGGGATTGAGATAATGAGTCTAGAACAAGATACTGGTTTTTTCCTTCTTCCTTCCATCCTTCCTACCTTCCTTTCCTTCCTTCCTTTTTTTCTTCTTTTCTTCCTTCCTTCTTTCCTTTCTTTTGGATCTCTAGGTGGTAATAATAATAAGAAATATATATATATATACATATATATATATATATATATCATGAAAGATAAGTTATGTAAAAATAAAATACATAAATGAAAAATCAAAAAATTTAAGAGTAAAATTAGGCAATACTCATTGTTGTAAGGCTATAATTTTGAGGAAAATATGAATAAAAGATTAAAAAAAAGAAACAAGATCATCAGTTTCTACCTAATTGTCTTTAACAACTATTTATTAAGCACTTTTACTTAGCAGAATTAATCGGAGAAAATCACTTCACAGGGGAATCCTTCCATTGAACACTATAGACAAAAAATCTTATCTTAATTTCTATAGCAAACATATTTCTAAGATTACTCATACTTAAATGGGCACACCCACTAAGTCTAAAAAAGTAAAAGTTCCTAGCTAAATGGAGAGTGATCACTATTAGAAGATTTTGTTGTCAAAACCCACAGAGAGCTAATGTGAGAAGTATCTATGTAATAGAATTGCTATAAGAAAAAAGGAAGAATTCTCAGAGGGGGAAAAAAAGAGAGGAAAAAAAAGTTGCCCTGATGCTTAAACTGTATTGAAAACGTGTTTCCAAAATGTGCTACTTCCATTCCAGAGGCTATGACTCATCTTCCTTTACCAGCTGGAAATGAAGAGATATTGACAGTAACCAGGAAGATGACTCATAACCACAGTAACATATTTTGCAAACATCCTCAAGAGTGTTAGCCAAGACTCAGGAGATAACTCATATTACCACACAAGCTAAGATTTCTTCTTCCAATCAGAGAAGCCAAAGATTTTTGAAAGAAATCTTAATAAATCATTCATGCATCTCCTGTTTAATATATGATTATTCAAAAGAAGGTCACTCTCAGTTTTCAGCTCAGTATTGGGGAAGTTCAATTTTAAGTGACCCGAGATAAGAGACTCCAATTTTTCAAAAGGTCTTATCTAAGAAATATTTATTAACATTCAGGTAGAATATGTTTCAATGTTTATACCAGTGTCAGTAAATTATGAGAATCTTCCCTACTGTTTGGACCTATATAGTTTTAATATTTGAAAAAAATATTTTATTATTACTAGCTCAGCATATCCACATATGCATATAGTTATTTAAATTATCTAGATCTCAATATGTGATTAAAATTATTTCAACCCTGGGGGGGGGAAAACTTCATTTCTTTCCCACCTTTCTATCCAAAACATTAAATTTATAGTCACTAACATTGCACAGCAAACTATTTGACTACATATTTTTAACATTAGAAGGAAAAGACAAAATGGAACCATCTGGTTTATTTCCCTATTCTTTGAGCCTTGAAAGTTTTGCTATCATGAGGTATGAAAAAGGAACAAATGGAATCCTATCTTGGCAGTTTATTCTCTGAGGCCACATTCTTTATTACTTTAATGTTCTTAGTTTGTTCATTTAGTAGCTAGCAAGGTATGAAGTACTTGAGGTAGGTAGTAAATCATGTGTCACCAAACCTACAAAACTTAGCATGAGTGCATTTGGATCAGAAATGGATGTCCATATACAAAAAGGAAAGGGAAAAAACAAAAGATTCAAATACCTAAAAGAGGCAGTTAAAAATAATTAAAATTAAAAATGTATTGTACTTAATAATGATACAAATGGTTTGCATTTAGAGAGTCCTTTAAGGTTCACACTTAACTTTTTATATGATCTCATTTGATCTGCACAATAACCCTATCTATGTGTTTGGTGATATTATAATCTCCTTTTATTTTTTTCAACATATTTCTATTTATTTTGCTAAATAATTTCTAATTTCCTTTAATATGTTAATATTCATTTTTTCAATTTTGAGGTTCAAATTCTCTCCTTCCCTCCATCTCTCCCCTATCCTTAAGAAGGCAAGCAATTTGATATTATTATATTATTCCATTTTACAGATGGTGAAACTGAGACTGAGAGAGTTTAAATGACTTGCTCAGAAGTCCCACAGCTATTAAGTGTCTATGGCACAATGTGAATTCAGGTTTTTATGACTTTAAGACCAATACTCTATTTATTATGTTACTGAACTTCCTTAGCTGCCATGGAAATGTTAACCAAAAGATAAAATAGTAATCAGGCATAGAATCCACCTAAAGATTTAGTTAGTATTTTCGGCCTCTTCCATGTGGCCATTTTAGAATCAAGTTCAAGAAAGCTAAAATTATAATGTGTTTTTAAGGTTTGAAAGTTAAGGAACTCTTCCTCTTATTTAAATGTCAGCTATTTAAGTGAGGTGTGATCCTGAAAAGTAGTATCTCAAAATGAAGAGAGCTGGCCTTCTGATACAAAGAAAAATCTTTTAAACTCATTAACATAGGCAATGTTTTAAATAGTATTACAGGTAACTCTCTTCACTGGGTCCACAAGGAGGCACATCGGATAGAACATTAGGCCTAGAGTCAGGAAGATCTGAATTCAAAAGCAACTGTATTAGCTGTTTGACCCTGGGCAATTCACTTAACCCAGTCTGCCTCAGTCTCCTTACTTATAAAATAAGTTGAAGAAGTGGCAAAGCACTCCAGGATTTTTGCCAAGAAAATTTCAAATGGGACCACAAAAGTCATACAAAACTGAACACAGCAAAAACCTATTTTCAATGGTAGAAGGAATTTCTTCAGTGAGATTTTCCTATATCAGTGAAATAATAGACATAACAAAAAACAAACAAAAACAAAAACAAGAGGAGGAAGCCTTCTGAGAAGAAGAAATTCTTAAAAAATGGATTTAGGTACTTCTTGTTAATTTCTATAACAACCTTCATTTTTGTTTTTGGGATGAAAGAACAAAGGATTTTGTTGTGGCTTTGAAAGAAATAGGCAGCATCTAAATCCTTCTCAAATCTGTTATTTCTATGGCCAATGTTGAGAAAAAAAAGTATAGTTAACACAACATGAAATGTCTCAAAAATAGATATAATACCTAACAAGTGACAAAAGAAAAGAAGACTTCTAAGTAAAAGAGTTTAGGTATTCTCATCCTAATCTGTTTTCTATATTCTGAGGTAGAAAAAAAGTATTCACTTTAATAATAATGAAGTGGTTCTCCATGATCATCATTATACATAAATACAGTGGTACTCACCGCAATCTATCTTTATACTTCTTAATACATGCTATGAAATTTTTCTGAATTCCAACTAATTAGGTAAGAGTACCTAGTCTAGGAGCTACTTTAATGGAATAAAAATGATTCTTTCCTCCAGGAAAAATTGTTGGTGCTAAAAATGTCTTTACCTTCAAAACCTGTGAACAAAATATACTTATGTGCATATAAGATAGTTAACCAAAGAAAATAAATGAAGGGGAGTAGAGTTATAATGCAATGCAAAGCCAACAGTACCATAAGTATCCTTCTGAGCAGTGGAAGACCTGGAGTAATAAGAGAAAGTTTGATTTTGGTTTAACCTTTTTTGGGGGGAGGCCTAGGGTCAAGTACAGTGTTGTATATTGAAATGAACACTGGGCTAGTAAAGAGAAACTTGCTTTGGGAGTTAATTTACTTGCTCTGTGCAAATTCACCACAATTAAATCAATTATAGCATACATCACATTTAGGTATAATGGATTGATGATCTCGTCATGTACGTGTTCTCTCCCTTAGAGTAGATTATAACTGATCCATGCCTTTCATCCTGCATTGCTCTGGTCCACTGTCCATTCAATGAGTTAAGGACTTTTCCTTTAGTCTACTGATATTGCATACAATTCATGGACTCTCACTCAAAATATGTTGCTGCCTATTTAAACTCACTGTGTCTATTCATTGTCCTTTGAGTTATTCACAATTTCAATTCATCAAGGTTAATAGCATGCCATATTTTTATCCTCAATAGAAAAATATTTATGATGAGACAGAATTTTGAATCAGTCTGAAATGCATGTAGGAATTGCTGAGCATTTCTCCTGGCTCAGGAGAAATGCTCAGCAATTCCTACATGCAATTCAGACCACTCTCTTTCTACTTTTCAATTCCAGGACCATTTTATTATCAATTAGCTATGTCTGTTCAAGATACATATATTGCTGGATTATTGCATATCACATTGTGAACAACAGGCTGTCTTCACATACTCAATTGTTTCTACATGAATTGCTAGGCCAAACTCTTTGGATCACTCAAAGATAATCCCAATCACCAGTTCTGCTATACTTTACTTTGGTTATTCCATTTTAATAATTATTAGGCAGGCAACAAGTATTTACTAAACATTAAGTATATGTCAGACATTATACTAAGTGCTGGGGATACAAAGAAAGGCAAAAACAGTCCCTGTCTTCAAGGAACATATATTCTAAAAGAAGAGATAACATGTAAATAACTAGGTATAATCAGGAAATAACTCACTATTGTTGTTGCTGAAAGAGATGATTTTGTATACTTCTTGCTCATTTTAGATTATGTGATTCATGTAGAATAGAAAATCAGAATGAGATTGATTCTGCTTAGTTCCAAAGGGAAATATTAGAACTATTGCCGGCAGAGGTAATTTTGATAGAAGAAGCAACTTCCTAAAAGTTATAACTAAAATGACAAAGATTATTTTGAGAGGTTAATGAGTTCTCAGTTAATAGAGATCTTCAGGTAAAAGAGTGATCAATATTTATTCAGGATGTATTAATACTTAGCTTTCAGGATTTGATTATAGTTGGATTAGTCCTTGAAATAATCTCCATTTTTAGGTCTTTGGTTCTATATAGATTTCTAATCAAATGAATAAAAGTCTTTTATTTTGTTTTGTTTTGTTTTGCATAAATCCTGAGCTTCCCTGCATTTTTTTTTATTACCACACAGTTCTTAGTAATACAGGTGTACTTCCCTACAGTAAATACACAAAGCAAGAATTAAGAACATTTAGTGAGATAATTCATGGATTTGGTATCTACTAAGTAAAATAAAGATATAGCAGGAAGCTGAGAGCTTCAAGCAGATAACAATAGCAGAATAAGATAAAGTGGAATTTGAGGACAGAGTTTTTTTTTCTCCTTCATTTCCTCAGAATGTTTGCTAAGAAAGTTCCTCCTAATATCTTTCTTTTCTATTAAGATCAATTGGAGAAGGAATTAGAGAAAAAGGAAAAATCAACCCAAACTTCAACATCATTGATATCTACTTCTGAACCATTACTTTGTAATTATCCAGTGCTACCTGACTGTATTAATATTGCATGTCCCTTAACAGTGAAATTGTTCAATCTTATGAATTTGAGGGGGAAGGCCATTTTTGAGAATCTGAATCCAGGTCATGGGAAGTTAAGACACAAAGAGTAAAAAGAGAAAGATAATATATATTTTTTGGTCATTTTGAATATATAGCAAGCCATATCATCTAAAGTTATATTTAACATGGGGCCAGCTCTACCATCAGCCAGCCAAAAGAGTTGAAGCCTTGAGGAATAAGGCAGTACTCATGGGTAGTTGGCATACTGTCCAGCGACTGAACAATGTGTTATATTTTTCACCAATCTCAGATAGTAAAGTAATTGCTAGATCATGTAGCAATCTGCTTTCAGCCTCTAGAGAGATAAAGGCAATGAGTCATATTGGTAATGGTCATTACTAAGCATATCTTTTAAAACTATATCTACTCTTATCATTGACACCTCTTTAGCATTTATATTTGTACCTCTCAAAATATTTGAAGTTGTTGGAGATAATGAGAAAAATAATTTTTTGTGCTTTTATACATATACACACATATACATAGACAGACAGAACAGCCTCATTACTTTAATATGGTCCACATTGCCTTTTCTCTTCAAGCCCCAAACAGCATCAGCCCAAGGGCTGAAAAGCAGTCAACATTTTTTTTTAAAAAGGAAGGAAATTAAAATGTAACTAATTAAATAAAACTCCATTTGGATGATATGCTAATAATTAAGAATCTAAAATTGGGCTAATTTCAAATGGGAGAGAGTTCAAGGGAGAAAAAAAAGACTAATGTTTTGGAATTGTAGTACCCATAGGGAAACTGTAGAATGCTTCAAATTTTCTTAAGAAATTGCCAAGTGAATATAAATATGATTTAAAAGAGTGATGTAACTAAACATAAGGGATAATCGTGGAAATTCATTTCATCTAGTACTACTGAAGAATGGTCAGTAAAATGCCTAAACACTAGTCATAATAATTATTATCATTATGAGTATCTATAAAAATAATTGTTATCCAATGATAAGTGTGGAAACATGTATACATATATTAGATTTGTCAAGTATTTTAACATAATTAACATGTGGTGGATTTCCTGCCATCTAGGGGAGGGGTGGGAACTACGGGGGGAAAATTTGTAACAGAAACCTTTGTTAGGGTCAGTGTTGGAGAATTACCCATATATATGTTTTGCAAATAAAAAGCTTTAATAAATTAAAAAAATAATAATTGTTATCAATATTATTATAGATAACACCTATATACAATTTTAAGTTTTGCAGAACTTTGTACATGTTATCTCTTTTGATCCTAACAACAACTCTTTGTGGTGGGTGCTCTCATTATCCCCATTTTACAGATAAAGAAACAGAGGATGACAGAGGTCAAGTGCCTTTCCCAGAGTTACGCATCAAGTACATATCTGATATATTTGTTCAAACTCAGTTTTTCCTGAGTAGCACTTTACTTACAATGCTACCCAACTATCTTATAACAATTTAGAAACAGTAAGACCATACAATTATGTAAAAGGACTGATCATATTTCTGTCATATAAAATGTATAAAGAGTACATTATTTTATACTGTGTTATATTTTTAAAAAATTAGTTACTGAGCATGCAAGTCAAATGCAATAGGGACTGATCTATGACTTCACTAATATATAGACAATTTTATCCATCAATGAGGCTGGCATTTATTCCCAACCTTATGATATGACAGCATTAACCACAGGACTGAGAAATTAAGTGATTTTCCCAGGGTCATATAGATGGCATGCATAAAAAGTAGAGATTAAATTCAGGGTTTCCTTACATTAAGTTATCTCTTAATCTATTGCGCCTCTCTGATTCTTCCATATCACATGCTTATTCAAAATATGAAAATACAAATACAATGAAAATTAAAATGAAAGTTCAATATTTAACCTGAGAGCATAACATTAAAAATTGCTTCAACAGCAATAAAACTCAAGAAAGTAGAAGATAAAATAAATCTTATTTATGATTTAAATTATGATTTATGATTAAAATATAATAAAAACCTATAGTAAAATTGAAATATTTACTAAGACAGCTGATCTAGTGCTTCATAGAGAAGCATTCCCTTGAAAGGACTTAGTTCATAGCATAAAAAAGTTGTTGCAGGGGCAGAGCCAAGATGGCAGAATGAAGATGCTGACTCTCTGTTTCCTCCTCTGATCTTCTCTCAAATCAACAATAAAACAACCCTCTGAACTGATCTTCAAGTCAACAAATCCAGAAAAATTTGGACACTGCTTCCAGTCACCTCTGAAGAACTTTATATCAGGTCTGTTTAACTCGGGCAGAGGGATAAACAGTTTATGGGGTGCAGTTCGGAAGTGAGGGTGGGACTCAGCTCAGGGTGGCAGAAACTCCAAATTCCAAATTCCAAACACCTGGAGTTTATCTGAGGCACTCAGGATACCCTGCCCTTATTGGAGGCAGGTGTTCTGGCCGATTTACCTTGTTTAAAGAGTAATTTGGGCATAGTCCTTGCCCCCACCAGCACAGCACCTTAAGATAATTAGCGGAATTACCCCAGGGCAAACTACCACAGCCACTGCTTCTCTAGCCTTAAACAGACCCCCAACGATGTCTATAAAAATGAAGAAGCAAAAGAGAGCTCTCACCATAGCTTCTATCTAGAGAAAGAAGGGCAGATCCCACATCCTGAGGATCCTTTAGACAAAACAACTCCAGAGGAAGTCATCAAAGACTATCACTGGTCCCCTTTTCAAAAGTCCTTTTTGGAAGATTACATAAAGAATCTCAAAAGAGAACTGGAGGATAAAAGGGAAAATAAACTGAAATCAGTGCAAGAAGGATACAATATCTTGCAAGAAGGATATAATGCCCTGCAAAAGAGATATGAAAAAGACACCAATTTATTGAAAAACAAAATTGGTGAAGTGGAAAAAGAGTGGAATGAACAAATTGGCCAGTTACAAAAGGAGCTTAAAAAGGTAACTGAAGAAAACAACACTTTAAAAATAAGAATTGAACAAATGCAAGTGAATGACTCAATAAGACTTCAAGAATCAGTCAAACAAAAACAAAAAAATGGAAAAATAGAAGAAAATATGAAATATCTCCTAGGAAAAACAACTGACTTGGAAAATAGATCTAGGAGAGACAATCTAAGGATTATTGGACGTCCTGAAAGCCATGATGAAAAAAAGAATCTAAACACGATCTTCCAGAAAATCCTGAAAGAAAACTGCCCTGAGATTCTAGAATCAGAAGGCAAAATCACCACTGAAAGAATTCACTGAACACCTCCTGAAAGAGACCCTAAAATTAAAACCCCAAGGAATATCATGGCTAAATGTCAGGACTATCGCACCAAGGAAAAGATTTTGCTAGCAGCTAGAAAGAAACAATTCAAATACTAAGGATCAATAATTAGAATCACACAGGATCTCTCAGCTTCCACATTGAAGGATCTAAGGGCCTGGAACCAGATATTCCAAAAGGCAAAGGAACTTGGATTATAACCAAGAATAACCTATCCAGCTACAATGAGCATTATCCTCCAGGGAAGAAGATGGTCATTTAATGCTATAGGTGAATTTCACCTATTTCTAATGAAAAGACGATCTGAACAAAAAATTTGACCTCCAAACACAGAACTCAAGAGAAGCATAAAAAGGTAAAAAGGAAAGGACTCTTGAGAACTTTATTTCTACTACAGGGATACTTAAAGTTTGGGGGTATAAATAACTAGATATTACTTTGAAAATATGAATGAGAAAACTAGATGGGGAAAGGTTATTATACTGGGGAAAAGAGAGAAAAGGTGGTAAAATAATTTTTTTTTAAAATGGAGGTAAAAACAAGGTAAAATCTCATGAAGAGGTAAAGAAAACCTAATATAATTGAGAGAAAGAAAGGAGAGAGATGAGCATTTTGTAAATCGTACTCTCATCAGTTTGGGCTCTAAAAGTGTATATGAGATACTTTTGGTTTCACAGAGAAACTTGTATGTTGCTAGAGGGAAGTGGGAGGGTGAGGAGGAAAAGAAAGGGATAAACTAATAGAAGGGAAAATAGAAGAATCAGGGGAAAGGAGTAAAAAAAGTGGGAGGTGATCTAAAGGGTGGAGGATTGTTTGGAGGAGGGGGTCATCAAAAGCAAAATACTGAGGAGGTGGAAGGGGGAAAGAGGAAAGGAAAGGGAAAAACATAACCTGGGTAAATAAGATGGCAGGAAATAAAAAAATTAGTTACTCTAACTGTGAATGTGAACGGGATGAGCTCTCCCATAAAGCGAAAGCAGATATGACTGGATTAAAAACCAGAATCCCACAATATGTTGTCTACATGAAACACATCTAAAATATACTGACACATATAGCATGAGGGTAAAACGCTGGAGCGGAATCTATTATGCTTCAGGTGAACAAAAAAAAGGAGGGGTAGCAATCCTTATCTCAGATCAAGTAAAAGCCAAGATAGATCTAATCAAAAGAGATAAGGAAGGAAAATATATTTTATTAAAGGGTACCATAGATAATGTAGCAATATCGATACAAAATATATATGCACCAAGTGCCATAGCATCCAAATTGCTAAGGGAGAAATGAAGAGAGATGCAAGAAGAAATAGACAGCCAAACTATACTGGGGGGGATCTCAACCTTGCTCTCTCAGAATTAGATAAATCAAATCACAAAATAAATAAGAAAGAAATTAGGGAGGTAAACCAATTGTTAGAAAAGTTAAGTATGAGAGATCTTTGGAGAAAATTGAATGGAGACAGTAGGGAGTTGACTTTTTTCTCAGTGGTCCATGGAACTTATAAAAATTGACGATGTATTAGGGCATAGAAACTTCAAAATAAAATGCAGAAAGGCAGAAATAGTAAATTCATCTTTTCCAGATCATGATGCAATAAAAATCACATGCAATATAAGGCCAGGAGAAAATAGACCAAAAGTTAATTGGAAATTAAATAATCTAATCCTGAAGAATGAATGGTTGAAAGAGCAAATCATAGACACAATCAATAATTCCATCCAGGAGAATGACAATAATGAGACAACATACCAAAATTTGTGGGATATGGCCAAAGCGGTTAAAACGGGCAATTTTATATCTCTAGATGCTTACTTGCATAAAATAGAGAAAGAAAAGATCAACGAATTGGGCTTATTGTTAAAAAAAAAAACTTGAAAAAGAACAAATTAAAAACCCTCAATTAAATACCAAATTGGAAATTCTAAAAATAAAAGGGGAAATTAATAAAATTGAAAATAGGAAAATTATTGAATTAATAGATAAAACTAAAAGTTGGTTTTATGAAAAAACCAACAAAATAGATAAGCCTTTAGTTAATTTGATAAGAAAAAGGAAAGAGGAAAATCAAATTGTTAGTCTCAAGAATGATAAGGGAGAACTTTCCTCCAATGAAGAGGAAATTAGAGCAATAATTAGGAGTTACTTTGCCCAACTTTATGCCAGTAAGTTTGATCATCTAAATGAAATGGAGGAATATCTACAAAAATATAGATTGTCCAGGTTAACAGATGAGGAAATAAATTATTTAAATAGCCCCATATTAGAAAAAGCAATAGAACAAGCTATTAACCAACTCCCTAAGAAAAAATCTCCAGGGCCAGATGGATTTACCTGTGAATTCTACCAAACATTCAAAGAACAATTAATTCCAATAGTATACAAACTATTTGAGATAATAGGGACAGAAGGTATACTACCAAATTCCTTCTATGATACAGATATGGTGCTGATAGCTAAACCAGGTAGGGTGAAAACAGAGAAAGAAAACTATAGACCAATTTCCCTAATGAATATTGGTGCAAAAATTTTAAATAAGATATTAGCAATGCATTTACAGAAAGTCATCCACAAGATAGTACACTATGACCAAGAAGGATTTATACCAGGGATGCAGGGCTGGTTCAATACTAGAAAAACTATCAGCATAATTAATTATATTAATGACCAAACTAACAAAAATCATATGATTATCTCAATAGATGCAGAAAACGCATTTGATAAAATCCAGCACCCATTCCTATTAAAAACACTATAGAGAACAAGAGTAAATGGGCTTTTCTTAAAATGATTAGTAGCATCTACTTAAAACCATCAGCAAGCAACATATGTAATGGAGACAAACTAAAACCATTTCCAATAAGATCAGGAGAGTAACAAAGCTGCCCACTATCACCATTACTATTTAATATTGTATTAGAAATGTTAGCTTTAATAAAAAATAATAAATTAAAGAGATAAAAGGAATTAGAATAGGTAATGAAGAAACCAAATTATCACTCTTTGCAGATGACATGATGCTATACTTAAAGAATCGTAGAGACTGAACTAAAAAACTAGTAGAAACAATTCACAACTTTAGTAAAGTTGCAGGATTCAAAATAAATTCACATAAATCATCAGCATTTTTATATATTACCAACAAAGTTCAGCAGCAAGAGATACAAAAAGAAATTCCATTCCAAATTACGGGTGATAGGATAAAATATTTGGGAATCTATCTGCCAAGGAAAAGTCAGAAACTATATAAACTAAACTACATAACACTTTCCACACAAATAAAGTCAGGCCTAATCAGTTGGAAAAACATCAAATGTTTATGGGTAGGCCGAGCGAATATAATGAAAATGACAATACTGCCCAAACTAATTTACTTATTTAGTGCCATACTAATCAAACTCCCAAGAAATTATTTTACAGATCTAGAAAAAAATGGTAGCAAAGTTCATTTGGAAGAACAAAAGGTCAAGGATTTCAAGGGGATTAATGAAAAAAAAGGCAGATGAAGGTGGCCTTGCTGTACCTCATCTAAAACTATATTATAAAGCAGCAGTCATCAAAACCCTTTGGTACTGGCTAAGAAATAGAGCAGTCGATCAGTGGCACAGGATTGGTTATCAGGACAATCTAGGCGATAACCTTAACAATTTAGTGTTTGATAAACCCAAAGACCCCAGTTTTTGGGATAAGTACTCAGTATTCGGCAAAATCTGCTGGGAAAATTGGAAACTAGTGTGGAAGAAATTAGGGCTTGACCCATACCTAACACCACATACCAAGATAAGATCTAAATGGATTCATGATCTAGATATAAAGAGTGATATTGTAAGCAAATTAGAGGAACATAGTATAATTTACATCTCAGACCTGTGGAGATGGAATAAATTTATGTCCAAAGAAGATCTGGAACTCTTAATTGAACACCAGATAGATAATTTTGATTATATTAAGTTAAAAAGTTTCTGTACGAATAAAACTAATGCAGACAAGATTAGGAGGGAAGCATCAAATTGGGAAATCATCTTTACATTTAATGGTTCTGATAAAGGCCTCATTTCTAAAATATATAGAGAATTGTCTCATACATATATAAGAATTCAAGCCACTCTTCAATAGATAAGTGGTCAAGGGATATGAACAGACAATTTTCAGATGATGAAATTAAAACCATCTCTAGTCATATGAAAGGTTGTTCCAAATCACTATTGATCAGAGAAATGCAAATTAAGACAACTCTGAGGTACCACTACACACCTGTCAGATTGACTAAAATGACAGGAAAAGATAACGATGAATGTTGGAGGGGATGTGGGAAAACTGGGACTCTGATACATTGTTGGTGGAACTGTGAAAACAGATCCAACCATTCTGGAGAGCAATTTGGAGCTATGCTCAAAAAGTTATCAAACTATGTATACCTTTTGACCCAGAAGTGTTTCTATTGGGCCTATATCCCAAAGAGATCTTAGAGGAGGGAAAGGGACCCACATGTGCAAGAATGTTTGTGGCAGCCCTTTTTTGTAGTGGCTAGTAACTGGAAACTGAAGGGATGCCCATCAATTGGAGAGTGGCTGAATAAATTATAGTATATGAATGTTATGGAATATTATTGCTCTGTAAGAAATGACCAGCAGGACGATTTCAGAGAGGCCTGGAGAGACTTGCATGAACTGATGCTGAGTGAAACGAGCAGAACCAGGAGATCATTATACACAGCAACAACAATATTACATGATGATCAATTCTGGTGGACATGGCTCTCTGAAACAAAGAATTGTCTCAAACCAGTTCCAATTGTTCAGTGAAGAAAACCATGTACACCCAGAGAGACAACATAGCATTTTCATGCTCTCTATTGAGGTTTGCTTGCATTGTGTTTCCTTTCTCTGATTTTCTTTTTTTCTTGTAGATAGGATTTTTCTTGCACAACTTGTCAAGTATTTCAACATTATTAACATGTAGTGGACTTCCTGCCATCTAGGGGAGGGGAGGGCACTGGGGGTAAAATTTGTAATGGAAAGCTTTGTAAAGATCAATGCTGAGGAACTACCCATATATATGTTATACAAATAAAAAGCTTTAATAATAAAAAAAAGATTGAGAAAAACAAAAAACAAAAAAAGTTGTTTCATGCCCCCAACCCAATTGAGGTAATTAACAAGATGTTCTATGTATGAGTTAAAGCTTGTATCAAGTTTTAGTACATTACATAATTCAAGTCTCAGTATAGCCCTATAATACATTTCAAAAAAATTAGTCATTTAGTAAATCAACTATCATTTATTAAGCTCCTACTATGTGCCACTTATTTGGTTGTTATCCTTTCCTTTCTTCTTGAAGAGCAACAAAATGACATCTT
>JAJPUD010002289.1:95860-145448 GCA_023553655.1 Myrmecobius fasciatus | reverse complement strand
GGTGAACAAAAAAAAAAAAAAAAAAAAAAAAACAGGGGTAGCAATCCTGATCTCAGATCAAGTAAAAGCAAAGACAGATCTAATGAAAAGAGATCAGGAAGGAAACTATATTTTATTAAAGGTTACCATAGACAATGTAGCAATATCAATACAAAATATATATGCACCAAGTGCCATAGCATCCAAATTCCTAGGGGAGAAATTAAGAGAGATGCAAGAAGAAATAGACAGACAAACTATACTAGTCGGGGATCTCAACTTGCTCTCTCAGAATTAGATAAATCAAACCCCAAAATAAATAAGAAAGAAACTGGGGAGGTAAACCAATTGTTAGAAAAGTTAGGTATGATCGATCTTTGGAGAAAATTGAATGGAGACAGTAGGGAGTATACTTTTTTCTCAGCGGTTCATGGAACTTATACAAAAATTGACTATGTATTAGGGCATAAAACCCTCAAAATCAAATTCAGAAAAGGCAGAAATATTAAATGCATCATTTTCAGATCATGATGCAATACAATTCACATGAAATATAAGGCCAGGATAAAATAAAACAAAAGTTAATTGTAAATTAAACAATCCAATTCTAAAGAATGAATGGGTGAAAGAGCAAATCATAGACACAATAATTTCATCCAGGAGAATGACAATAATGAGACAACATACCAAAATTTGTGGGATATGGCCAAAGCAGTTATATGGGGTAATTTTATATGTCTAGATGCTTACTTGCATAAAATAGAGAAAGAGAAAATCAATGAATTGGGCTCACTATTAAAAAAGCTAGAAAAAGAACATATTAAAAACTCTCAATTAAATACCAAATTGGAAATTCTGAAAATAAAAGGGGAGAATAATAAAATTGAAAATAAGAAAACTATTGAATTAATAAATAAAACTGAGTTGGTTTTATGAAAAAGCCAACAAGATAGATAATCCTTTAGATAATTTGATTAGAAAAAGAAAGAGAAAAATCAAATTGTTAGTCTCAAAAATGATAAGGGAGAACTTTCCTCCAATGAAGAGGAAATTAGAGTAATAATTAGGAGTTACTTTTCCCAACTTTATGCCAATAAATTTGGTAATCTAAATGAAATGGAGGAATATCTACAAAAATATAGATTGCCCAGGTTAACAGAAGAGGAAATAAATTATTTAAATAGAGCCATTTTTGAAAAAGAAATAGAAGAAGCTATTAATCAACTCCCTAAGAAAAAATCTCCAGGGCCAGATGAATTTACATGTGAATTCTACCAAACATTCAAAGAACAATTAATTCCAATACTATATAAGCATTTGAAAAAGTAGGGAAAGAAGGTGTTCTATCAAATTCCTTTCATGATACAGATATGGTGCTGATAGCTAAACCAGGTAGGATGAAAACAGAGAAATAAAACTATGGACCAATTTCCCCTAATGAATATTGATGCAAAAATCTTAAATAAAATATTAGCAACAACATTATAGGAAGTCATCCCCAGGATAATACAATACACAATAACCAAGTAGGATTTATACTAGGAATGCAGGGCTGGTTCAATATTAGGAAAACTATCAGCATAATCAACTATTTTAATAACCGAACTAACAAAAATCACATGATTATTTCAATAAATGCAGAAAAAGCATTTGATAAAATCCAACACCCATTCCTAATAAAAACACTAGGAAGTACAGGAATAAAGGGGCTTTTCCTTAAAATGATTAGTAGCATCTACTTAAAACCATCAGCAAACATCATATGTAATAGAGACAAACTAGAACCTTCCCAATAAGATTAGGAGTGAAACAAGGCTGCCCACTGTCACCATTACTATTTATTATTTTATTAGAAATGTTAGCTTTTGCAGTAAGAGAAGAAAAAGAGATTAAAGGAATTAGAGTAGGTCATGAGGAAACCAAATTATCACTCTCTGCAGATGATATGATGGTATAATTAGAGAACCCTAGAGACTCAACTAAAAAACTACTAGAAACAATTCACAACTTTAGCAAAGTTGCAGGATACAAAATAAATCCACATAAATCATCAGCATTTTTATATATTACCAACAAAGTTTAGCAGCAAGAGATACAAAAAGAAATTCTATTCAAAATAACTGTGGATATTATAAAATATTTGTGAATCTATTTGCCAAGGAAAAGTCAGGAACTATACAAACTAAACTACAAAACACTTTTCACACAAATAAAGTCAGACCTAGTCAATTGGAAAAACAACAAGTGCTCATGGGTAGGCCAAGCGAATATAATAAAAATGACAACACTACCGAAACTATTTATTTAGTGCCATACCAATCAAACTACCAAGAAAGTATTTTACAGATCTAGAAAAAATAGGAGCAAAGTTCATTTGGAAGAACAAAAGGTCAAGAATTTCAAGGGGATTAATGAAAAAAAAAAGGCAGATGAAGGTGGCCTTGCTGTACCAGATCTAAAACTATATTATAAAGCAGCAGTCATCAAAACCATTTGGTACTGGCTAATAAATAGAGTAGTCAATCAGTGGCATAGGATAGGATCATAGGACAAACAAGGTAATAACTATAGCAGTCTAGTCTTTGATAAACCCAAAGATCCCAGCTTTTGCAATAAGTACTCACTATTTGACAAAAACTGCTGGGAAAATTGGAAACTAGTGTGGAAGAAATTAGGGATTGGCCCACTCCTAACACCACATATTAAGATAAGATCTAAATGGGTTCATGATTTAGATATAGTGATATTATAAGCAAATTAGAGGAACATAGGATAGTTTATGTCTCAGACCTGTGGAGAAGGAAGGAATTTGTGTCCAAAGAAGAATTCGAACTCTTAATTGAACACCAAATAGATAATTTTGATTATATTAAGTGAAAAAGTTTTTATACAAACAAAACTAATGCAGACAAGATTAGGAGGGAAGCAATAAATTGGGAAATCATTTTTACATTTAAGGATTCTGATAAAGGCTTCATTTCTAAAATATATAGAGAACTGTCACATATTTATAAGACCTCAAGCCATTCTCCAATCAATAAATGGTCAAAGGTTATGAACAGACAATTCTCAGATGATGAAATTAAAACTATTTCTAGTCACATGAAAAGGTGCTCCAAATCACTATTGATCAGAGAAATGCAAATTAAGACAACTCTGAGGTACCACTACACACCTGTCAGATTGGATAAAATAACAGGAAAAGGTAATGGCAAATGTGGAATGGAAAAATGTGGGAAAACTGGGACATTGATACATTGTTGGTGGAACTGTGAACGAATCCAACCATTCTGGAGAGCAATTTGGAACTATGCTCAAAAAGCTATTAAACTGTGTATAACCTTTGACCCATCAATGTTTCTATTCAGCCTATATCCTGAAGGATATATCCCAAAGGATATCCCAAAGAAATCTTAAAGGAAGGACAGGGACCCACATGTGCAAGAATGTTTGTGGCAGCCCTTTTTGTAGTGGCTAAAAACTGGAAACTGAGTGGATTCCCATTAATTTGAGAATGGCTAAATAAATTATGGTATATGAATGTTATGTAATATTATTTTTGTGTAAAAAATGACCAGTAGGATGATTTCAGAGAGGCTTGGAGAGACTTGCATGAACTGATGTTGAATGAAACTAGCAGAACCATTAGATCATTGTGTACGGCAACAACAAGACTATATGATGATCAATTCTGATGGACATGGCTCTCTTCAACAATGAGATAATTGAAATCAGTTCCTATTGTTCAGTGAAGAAGAAAGCCATATACACTCAGAGAAAGGCCTATGGGATCTGAGGGTGTACCACAACATAGCACTTTCACACTCTCTACTGATGTTTGCTTGCATTGTGTTTTCCTTCTCAGGTTTATTTTTCTTATAGATCCAATTTTTCTTGTATAGCAAGATAACTGTATAATATGTATACATATATTCGATTTGTCATATCATATAGTTTAACATATTTAATATGTATTAGACTACCTCCCATATAGAAGAGGGGCTGGGGGGAAGGAGAGAAAAATTTACAACAGAAGACTTTGCAAGGGTCAATGTTGAAAAATTACCCATGCATATGATTTGCAAATAAAAAGATTTAATTAAAAAAAAAAAGTCCACTGATGCCTCCAAATGGACTGTGGGTTTTTGTTATGGGACACTGGAAAGAGCACTGGTTCTTGAGTCAAGGATGTAGATTTAAATCATACCTCCTGTTCTTCCTAACTGTGTGACTTTAGGCAACTTACTTAACTTCTCTTGTCCTCAATTTCCTTATTTGTAAAACAAAAATATTACATTCAGAAGTCCTTTTTATTTCTACATTTATCATCTATGATCTATTGTTTCATGGAACCAGTCTTGGTTCCCTCCTCCCTTCACAAAGAACAACTTAGGCCTAATTCCCATTTCTGATAATAATCACTTAATGATTTCCAGTAATTCAATACAAATAGCTTATAGTTGCTTAAATGAGAAAGTGACTTGCAAGTTTATTAATAACTAGAGACCAAGAAAGTGAGAAGAGGGCCTTATTACTTTGCAACATTCTGACACCAAGAGAAGATAACAAGCATTTATTAAGTGTTTATTATTACAAGATAATTCAGGGTTGCCTTATATAATACAAATGGAGGTTAACCAAAATGTTATTTTTGCATTCAGGAGCATATCTATCATCCTTAGAATAATGTTGAGAACAAATTGGTTGGATTGTAGTATAGTTTGATGAATTTAGAATTGATTTAAAACACTTAAAAATGTTGGTTATCACCCTTATATCAATTTGCAAGGAAGTCCTTAATGGAATTCTGCTGGACACTATGAAATATTTTATTCATGGTTTGGATTAAGGAATGCTCATAAAACATGTGAATGACATGTAGCCACGAGGAATAATTCTTACATTAGATGATAGAATAAGTATCTAAATAGATTTTAACAAAGAATAATAAAGGTGATTGAGGAGAGCTCTTCCCTATAACTCTATAAAGATTTATAAAACATATCAGACTGAATCCTAATTGGGAGATTCAAGAAAAAAATTACAATGAATTAGTTTTTCAGTCCGAGTCTGTGACTTCAATTATAAAGGAGAAAAAAAGAAGAGGTCACAGATCTGGGACATAAAGATCTGTGTAGCTATTGTGCAAAAGACAACAGGTGGGAGCTCTGTTGGTTACTATCTAATACTGGGCCACTGAATAGATGATGCCTAAAAGTGGAAGTCCATGGCAGGAATATCTAATGCTCCAGGCTGTGTACTAAGTGAAGAGTAAGTCTAGAAGCAAGAAGTAGCTACATGGCTTTGTTCCAGGGAATTTAATGGAGAATGAGATCCAGTCTCAGCCCAGTCTAAAGTCTGGAATGGAATAATCTGAGAAGGAAGCATAGATAAAAGAGGAGCCTACAATTCTGTCACTTTGAAGAGCTATAATTTTCCAACTATTTTAAAGGGACTGGAGTCAGTAGCATTCTACTGGAGCTTTATCCAGGAGCAAGCTCATAGTTGTGTTGGTCAAACCCAGACTTACTTTTGGAACTTACATAATGCAGACTTGGAGGGAAGTCAATGGTCAGATGTCACCATGGATGAGTATACTTTAGGCACACTGAAACTAACATATTGGCATAATATAATATTTAATATCACAAGAAGCCAGCAGCAGGAGCCAAGAGGACACAAGATAGGGTCAACTATGGTCCAGACATTCCTTCAAGAAATTTACAAAGTAGGTCCCTGTCACAAAGTTCAAAGTAAGGAAGTAAGCTTAGAACAATTAGATAACAGGAAAAGATTATTATAGTGAAAAGAATGTTCAGGATAGGAACCAAAACCAAGAAGAATGATTCAAAGGAGCTATATGCAAAGCTCAAAGAAAAATATGGCATAAACAGAAGTTCAAATAGACTTTTTTGAAGAGAAGAAGTAAGAGTTTTAAAAAGAACTAAAAACTTATTTTGCAAATGAAATGAGAGCACTGCAGAAAACAATCGGAGAAGAAAATAGAGCGCTAGAGAAAAAATGAGGACTATGGAAAAAAGACTTGGAAAGAGGATTTACAGCTTGGCATAAAAAGTACAAACCTTCTCCAATCAACAAAATCCTTGAAAAGTAGAATAGACTAAACAAAAGTTAATGATTCCCTGGGACAAAAAAAATAATAAAACAAAGTCAAAAGTCTTAATAAATATAAGTGTAAGGTATCTGATATTAAAAAACAATAGAACCAGGAAACAGATCAAAAAATAATTTAAGAATTATGGGTAAACTTTATTGCATTGTTTCAATCCTGTTTAGTCCTGTTATTCATCTCAAGTAAACTATATGTCTAATCAGTTAACAGCTTCTATGCAGGCCAATTAGCTCTTTCCTTGTTCCTTTATTTGAAAGCTATGAAAAGTAAAATTTACATAGACTCATGGGACATGGACCACTCCTTTATCAGCTCTTCTTCCTGTCAGACTACTTAATAAACTTTTAAAAACTTTTTCAGCTCCGTGTTTTGTTTTCAGGCAACAAAATCATTAAACTACTTGAAATCAGTGAGTAAAAAAGAACTTAGACTTTACATTTCAAAAAACTTTCCCAATCTCCTAAAAAAAAGAGCGATATCAGGTTGGGTAATGTGACCAAAAATGGCAAATGCTGGAAGGAATATGGGAAAATAGGTATACTGATGCACTGCTGGTGGAATTATGAACTAATCCAACCTTTCTGGAGATCAATTTGGAACTACATCCAAAGGGTGATAAAACCACACACCCTTTAAGACAACAATACCACTACTAAGTCTATATCCCAAAGAAAACAGAAAAAAAGGGGGAAAAACACCCATTTTTACAAATATATTCATGGCCTCTCTATTTTATAATGGCAAAGAATTAGAAGCAGAGGGGATGATGAACAATTAGGAAATGAGTTAACAAGTTATGATATATGAATGTGACAGAATATACCTATGCTATAAGAAATGATGAAAGGGAACCTGGGAAAACCTATATAAACTGATGCAAAGTGAATTGAGTAGAACCAAGAGAACTGTCTATATAGAAACAGTAATAACATAAGAAAAATCAGTGGTGAAAAACTTATTAACTGATTAGTACAATGATCCATCACAACTCTAAAAGACTCATGATATAAAATGCTATCCACTTACAGATAGAAAACTGATACACTCACTGTGCAAAGTAAAACATTTTTTCTTTTTTATTCTTTTCCCAAAACATAATGTGTATGACTTTGTGTGTGTGTATGTGTCTGTGTAATAGATATTATATGTCTTGACTTTTCAATGGGTATGAGAGGGAATGAAATGAAGAAGGGAATGTGGAACTGAAAATAAAAATAAAATTTGCATAAAAAGGAATCAGAGAGCAAAATGAAAATAGACTTTACCATTCATCTCCTTGAAGAGAAAAGAAGGGACATTATAACCTAAAACCAGAACCTTCAAATCAAAGAAAAATACTTCAAGTAAAGATTTAGGAGCTACCAAATTAAAAGTGTAGAAAAGAGGAAAAACCAGAAAAAAAAACAAACAAAATTGAGGCAGCTAGGTGGCTCAGTGGATAGAGCACCAGCCCTGAAGTCAGGAGGACATGAATTCAAATCTGGTCTCAGACACTTAACACTTCCTAGCTATGTGACCCTGCACAAGTCACTTAACCCCAATTTCCTCAGCAAAAATAAATAAATAATAAAAATAAAACGTGAAAGTAGTATGTTTCCCTCTGCATTCAGACTCCATAATTCTTTCTCAGCATGTGGTCAGCATTTTCCATCACCAGCCCCTGGAATTGTCTTGGATCATAGTATTGCTGAGAAGAGCCAAGTCTATCACAGTTGATCACTGTATAATGTTGGTGTTACTGGTTACTGTGTGCAATATTCTCCTTGTTCTGCTCACTTCATTTAGCATCAGTTCATTTAAGTCTTTACAGGATTTTCTGAAATTTACCTATTCAAGATTTCTTACAGACCATTAATATTCCATTATATTCATATACTAGAACTTTTTCACCCACTCTTCAATTTATAGGCATCCCCTCAATTGCCAATTCTTTGTCACCACAAAAAGCTGTTATGCATATTTTTGTACATAAAAATCCTTTGTTCTCTTTTATGAACTCTTTGGTATATAGTAGTGTTATTGCTGAAACAAAGGGTATGCATAGTATTATTATTATGTTTATACAGTTTTAATAATTTCCTGAGAATAGATAAGGAGGAAGACATTGGGTTAATAAAACATGAGAAGATAATATAAAGGAAGGCAGTATATAAATTCTAGCTATTATAAAGTTATATTTGGTAATCTAGCCCCCAAATCCAATTAAATATATTGTATTCATTCATTAAATCAATCCTGTAATGCTAAGGAACTTTCATTAGGGAAATTTATTCTGAACTATGCCTATAGGCACCAGTTCTTCAATTTTTAACCTTAGAAAATTACTCAGGGAACTGAGAAATTAAATAACTTGCCCCAGATTACACAAGTCAGTTTATCTCAGAAAGAGAATTTGAATTCAGGTCACCCTAACTCTAAAGCTAACCCTACTTTTGAAGCATCAAACACTCTCTGAGGGCCACATGGGCCCACAACAAAACCTGATTAAAATGTAGTTTGAAAATATTTAACAAAATAAAGAAAATAGTAAGACATATAATATTTTATTTTAAAACTAAATCAATGTGACCTGCAGGATTCTTATGTACAGATTTCTGTTTGATCTTGACAACATTGCACTACCTCTCTTGCATTTTATATTTAAATATTGCCAAGTAAGTTATGTAAAATAAAGTTCACACTCATATAGGAAATTGGAGATAATCATAAAAATATACTCAACCACATAAATTCCAGACAAGAAGCTCTGAAAATAACAAATCATAGTTTCATCCAAGCCCATATTTACATGAAGAAAGCAAGCTAGTTTCCTTTTCACCTGGGTCATATTTTTCAGTATTAAAATTAAGACTATTTGAATAAAGCATCTCTCTATCCTGCAACCAGCTAGAGAAAAATCCCCCAATGGAGCCAAAAGTCCCAACTTTGTAATTAAAATAAAATAACAGCTATCAATCAGTTGAGGGACAAAAAGGCCATCTAGAGAATTACCATGAATCCCATCTCACAGTACGCTATTTAAAATGATGAATAGAGCAAGCTGAATATTTTGCTGGTGCTAAATTGAATTCACTGCCTGGGTGAAAGAGGTTTTATTTACTTGATGCTGAGCTTTGATGCATCAATATAAATTGTCCGGCTCTCATAGCAGTCTGTGCCCCAAGAAAACCAAGTAAAGCAGACTTCAGAAGCATTTTCAAATAAGAACATTTCTCAGAGAAAGAGAAACCAAATATATAAATTAGCTTTGCCCTAAGAATCCACATCCTAAACATTGTCCAGTCCTCACTCCTGTATGTGCAATTAATTTGGTGTTTGAGCCAATATCTATCTTTCTTTACTAAGTTCCATATCTATACTCCTGCTTCTCTCTGTACCTGCCTTTACCTTAGGAGCTCTTTGGCACCAAGTGTTAACTCAGTCTCTACATGTTTGCTTTGGGACTCAAACTCAGCACTCTCCCCTTCTCAAAGTCTCCTTTGAGACTGAACATTCAGTGTAATTACTGGGTCTGTATCCCAAGGAAATGACAAAGGAGGGAAAAGAACCCACATATGCAAAATGATTGTAGCAGCTCTTTTTGTGGTAGCAAAGAACTGGAAAATTAGTAGATGCCCATCAACTAGAGAATGGTTGAACAAGTTGTGGTACATGAAGACAATAGAATATTATTGTTCTATAAAAAAAGATAAACAAGTTGATTTTAGAAAGGCCTGGAAAGATTTATGTGAACTTGATGCTGAGTGAAACAATCAGAACCAGGAATACATTTTACACAATAACAGCAAGACTATGTGATGATCAATTATGAAAGGTTTGATTCTTCTTAGTCATTCAGTGATTCAAAGCAATCCCAAAAGACTTTGGACAGAAAATGCCATCTGCATCCAGATAAAGAACTAAGGAGACTGAATATAAATCAACACATGCTATGTTTACTTCTTTTTTTCTGTTTCTTAATCTTTCCCATAGTTTTTTTCCCCTTTGCTTTGATTTTTCTATCCCAAAACAATTCATAACGCAATGCGTATTAAAAATAAATAAATTTACTAGGGAAAAATAATGGACCACTAACTCATTTTCTCTAGGTGGACAGGCTCTTCTTTCCTTGTCTCTAAGCATCTCTTCCATCCAATGCAGTGAGATCCAGATATACCAATATTATACTGAAATCATGCTTGGGCAACTTCATATTGAGGCACCTTTAGAGAACATAGGCATGTATTTATGGATATACTGAAAATTACTTAAAATTGCCTATGAGGTTAGAATGCACACATGACATAGTTTTAAATTTAATCTGCATTACTATCATTTTATCTAACATTTTCTTAAGTCTAGAAAATCCACAAGTCAAGTCTTCAACTGTAGCATTTGTTGATTTCTAAGGTAAATGTGTTCAGGAAGAAAATTGAACAACTATTTCTCTTGAGTCATTAAAATCTGGCTATATATCACATATCTCTGAGTGTGTAAATTATCTAAATGCTTTACTGTTACATAATAATATAAAATGTAGAGCTTTCTGGGATGCCATTTTTGCATTTCTATAGGTTTTTTTGTCAAGCCTATTTCTCAATTTTTATCTAAAATACAACATTCGCAATATACTCTCTTTAGTTTTCAATAAAGAAGTATTTTCTGTGCTTTATACTTTATTCTTTCAGCGCTTCTTATTTCTTGCCACAGAAAAGCCAACGATAGTTGAACGATAGTTCAACAATCAGTTATTGGGTGCCTTCCATGTTCAGGTATGGTATGTGTAATACATGGTCAACTAAGCTGGTTCAATATGGAAAGTAAGACCCAGAGTGAGGAAGTCAGAGAATATGTCCTTCAAATCATCCTTTTACCAGCTGCTCACTGTGTAATGCTTCTCTGCTTCCTAAAGATCACCTCAAAATAGGCCCTAGGGGCTTAGACCTTAGGGAATAATCACTGTTATGTTTTCTAGGATAACTGTGGAAATAGCAATTAATTAAAATTAATTAACATACGGTTCCTACCATAACCTATTTATGTGATTTGAACAAATCATTTTATCTCTCTGGGTTTCATTTTACCCACCTGTTAAATAAGGGGTTGAGTTCCAATTGTTCAGTGATGAAGAGTGTCATCTACACCCAGAGAGAGGACTAGAGGAACTGAGTGTGGACCACAACATAACATTTTCATGCTTTCTGTTGATGTTTGCTTGCATTTTGTTTTCCTTCTCAGGTTTTTTTTTTCTTTTTAGAGCTGATTTCTCTTGTTCAGCAAGATAATTGTATACATTTGTATACATATATTGAATTTACCAAATATTGTAACATATTTAGCATGTATTGAACTACCTGCCATCTAGGGGAGGAAGTGGGGGGAAGGAGGGAAAAATTTGAAACAGAAAGTGTTGCAAGGGTCAGTGTTGAAAAATTATCCATGCATATATATTATAAATAAAAAATTTTAATAAAATAAATAAATAAATGAGGGGTTGGATGGGACAATCTCTATGGTTTCCAATTTTAGCATTCTATAATTGCATCTCTTACCTCAGAACATACTATTCTCATTTCTATAATAAAAAAGACAGGTCAGGGGGAATAGGAGAATGGGAAGGCATGGAAAGATAAGAGGTAGGGAAGAAGAATTAAGTAGGGGCAAAAAGGGAAGAATTAAATTTGCTATCAATGTTACACATAACTATGTTTGGTTATTGACATGCCCATTCTGGGAACTTGCCTGGAAGCAAGGCATGAATTTCCATTTTGGATTCCAATGTACCATGTAAAAACCTTTTGAAATGGAAAGGAACCAAATGAAAAGGCATTCCTTCTTAAACAACCCAACTCTTTCCTACAGTGTCACTTTAAAAGTCAATTTCAGGGGAGTCCCTAGAGAAGAAAGTTGACCTTTCCCTCCTTTTAATAAGTAAAATTGTGGCCTACAAAGGATACTTTTGATTTCAGCAAATGATGGTATGGGTGCTGACAATAATATAAACTGTAGTATTTTTCCCTCTGGTGACAAGACAGTGCAGACTAAGAATTGTCAGAGGCAAAGGAAATTCTACATGCATTTGAGGATAATTAGAGCAGTGAACTTTGATAAAGATTATAGTAGTCATTAGATTCAGAAGAATTCTAAATGAAGAGAAAGTTCATGATGCAAAAGCTCTTCCTGACCTTCAATATCTAACTATTAGACAAAGACCAATACCACTAATACTATTAAGAATGACAAGAGCTTACAAAAGTAGTCCTGTAATTATAAATGTGGCTGATCAACATTGAAAAATCCATTTTACTTATGAAAATACCGCCAGAACTTGATAGGAAAATAGCAGCTTTAAAAATAAACAGAAGCTTGGGAGAATGCCTCCTTCATCCCAGGAATAGGACCCAATTTTAATATGAAATCAAAAGTCAAAAATAGGCTATAAATGAACAAACAACAATAACAAAAAGAAATTGACCAGAGAAAGTTAATAAGTGTCAGAGAAGATTAAAACACAAACTCAGAGGCCAACAAAGAAAATTTCTAAATTCAAAGCTTCAGAAAAAAAATTGTGAATTATTCTCAGGCCCCAAAAGGCTTTTGAAAAACAAACAAAAAAAATAAGAGAGATAGAGGAAAAATTGGGAAAAGAAATTAAAGTGATGCAAGAAAATCATGAAAAAGAATCTTATTAAAGGAGATACAAAAATTACTGAAGAAAATAACACCTTTAAAACAGAATAGGCCAAATGGTTTTAAAGGGGAAAGGATAAACAAAAAATCCATTGAAAAAAAGATTGACTTTAAAAAGGAGAATTGGCTATAGCTAAATGGGAAAAAAGATGTTCAAAGGGGGTGAGAGGGAGGGATTTTTATGATGGGACAATATTTTTAAAAATTGAGGAGAAGAAAAATGGGATGCAATAGATGAAGGAAGGCAGAGGTGTAATAAGGGCAAATTATCTCATATAAAAGAGGCACAAACAAGCTATTATTGCAAGGTGTAAGTGGCAGACAATATTTGAATCTTACTTTCATTGGAATTGGCTCAAAAAGAGAATAACATACACAGTTAGTTTGCAATAGAAATCTATTTTATACTATAGAAAATTAGGAAGAAAAAAGTATAAAAGAAAGGAGGGGGATGATAAAAGACAGATTAGGGTAAAGGTGGTTAGAAGCAAGACACTTGTGAGAAATAACAAGCTAAAAATGAGAGAAAGAAGGATAAAAAGGGTAGAAATAGGATAGATAGAAATACACAATATTCATAACTTGAAAAAAATACAGAAAATTTCTCTGATAATGTCCTTATTTCTCAAATGTATAGAGAACAGAACCAAATTTATAAGAATACAAGTTATTCCCCAATTGATAAATGTTCAAAGGTTATGAATGGGCATTTTTCAAATGAAGGAATAAAATCTAACTATAGATATATAAAAAAGACACTCTAAATCACTATTTATTAGAGAAATGCATATTAAAACAACTCTGAGGTGCTATCCCATACCTTTCAAATTGGTTAATATGATAGAAAAGAAAAATAAAAAATGTTAAAATGAACATGGGAAAACCGTGACACTAAAACATTTTTGGTAGACTTTTGAATTTATCCAAACATTTTGGAGAGCAATTTGGAACAATACCCAAAGGGCTATAACATTCTGCATATACTTTGGTTTGGCGATACCACTGGTATAGCCATACCAGTATATACTGGTATGCCCCCCCAAAAAAAATAACAGGAGAAAAGGAAAAAAGATGTACAAAATGTACAATGTATAAAAATATTTATAGCAGCTCCTTTTGTGGTGGAATAGAGTTGGAAATTGAGAAGATACCTGCCATTTGAGGGATGGCTGAACAGTTGGTGATATATGATTGTGGTGAATTACTATTGTGTTATAAGGAATAATCAGTAGGATGAGTTCACAAAAACCTGGTAAATTTATGTGAACAAATGCAAAGTGAAGTGAGCAGAACCAGAAGAATAGTGTGCATAGTGACAGCAATATGCAACAATTCTGTAATGATCATCATTTTTTAATACCTTAGCTATTTCAGCAATACAATGATCAAGACAATTCCAAAAAACTTATGGCAAAAAAAAAACTGTTCACCTCTAGAAAAAGAATAAATAAAGTCTGAATACAGATAAAAGCCATTTTTTCTTTTTTAAATTTTTTGTTGTTTTCTTTCACAGCAGGTCTATTATGGAAATATGTTTTACATTGACTAGACATGCATAGTCTATATATGCTTGTCTTAGGGAAAGGAAAGAAGAGAAGGAGGGAAAGAATTTGGAACTCAAAAAAATGGAAGCAAATGTTAGAATTTGTTTTCACATATAATTAGAACATATAGAATATATGTAATTAGAATACATATAAATAGAATATATATGTGAGAATATATACAGAATAGCAAATCAGTCAACAGCATTTATTCACTCTTACTGTGTATCAGATATTGTGCTAAGTACTGGGGATATAAATACAAGCAAAAAGAAAATACTCTCAAGAAGCTTACATTCTAATACTATAAAATGACATGAAAAAGAGTAAAAAAAATATAGGAGAAAAGTGGGGGGGGAGTAGAAAAACCCAAATCAAAAGAGATTACTAATCTGGCTCCCTCAATGGAGGATCTGAGGGAGGGAACTCACAGGGGAGAAGAGGGCCACAAAAGTGGAGGGAAGAGGGCAGCAGGGCAAAGAATTGAGACTAGTGTAGCTTTGGAATATCCATCATATATAAAGGGGCCTCACATCATGTGAACTTTATCTTTTTAATGCCCTCAAATGCCCAGTAAATTGCATCATTAGTTCCTCAACTCTGTCAAACTTTAGGGATAGCTCCTTTGTTTTTTAGGGGAAGGGGAACTGCCTAATTTTTTTTTGGAGGGTGGAAGATTTGGGAAAGATGTTTGTATATATTGATTCCATCACAAAATACTAAGTAAAGAAGTGAATGGGACCTTATAGGCTTTCTTGTCCACTAGTCCAGTTAGTCTTGTTTAATTTTATAGATGAAGAACTTAAACCTAAGAGGTTTAATAATGTGTCCAAGGTCACAAAAGTATTAAATCACAGAATTCAAAAACATTGTACTATACTATGTTCTAGGACATTTGAAATTCTTAGAAAAGACAAGGAGAATGTTTTTCATTAAGGTTATCAGAAAAGGCTTATTGTGACAGGTTGCATGTAAATTGGGCATTGAAGGGAGTTAAGTATTCCAAAAAGTGGAGGTGATGATAAAGTGCTAATGCACAGAGGCCAAAAAATGGAAGAGGAGTAATATAAAGCAATTCTGGAAAGATAGAACTGAGTCTGTTTCTCCAAGTAATGATAGGAACTAAGATGCAAGGGTTTAATAAATGGGAGAAGAAGAAGGGAAGAAAATTAGTGTTTATTTTTTTTCTAGTAGTTTGACAGGGGGAAGGGATGATAACTTGAAAGGAATATATGATCCAATAAAAATTTTATATGGATAAATTTATGAGCAGTCAGTAGATAGAGAGATTAGGAGGTAAGGAGTGGGAGATGATCAAAGGAAGACATCTCAAAAGCAATTGGAGGAGATGGAATCAAGGAAACAAGTAGAGGTATTTGCCTTGGTGAAAAGAAGAGTTAATTTTTTAATCAGAGATTGGGACAAAGAGAGACTGGAAGATGATGGCAAGGACTTTGAAGGGGTAAAATAGGAGAAAAACAAGTTGACAAGCTCTATTTTCTCAGTAAAATAGGAAATGAGGTCCTCTGACAAAAGTGTAGGTAAGAAAGGAGAATGGTCAATAAAAAAAAGTCTAAGGGATAAATTAGAAGATTATAAAAGATGGGAATAGTCAATTTTAGAGTAACTGCATGAAGATATACTATAGGTGGAAAAGTTTAAAAGATTCTAAAAAGGAATTTGAAATTTTGTTAAAAAAATAAAAGAAACTTTTATAACCTTTGACTTGAGATCCAACTACTAGGCATATGCAAAAGGAGGTCACATCAAAAATAAAGGTCCCATATAGTAGATGTTAATTGCTTAGATAATGGTTCAAAAAATTATGATGCATGAGCTATTAATATGCCCTTAGAAATGAAAGCCAAAATGATATAATGAATCAAGAGCTTGCCTTGCAGTCAGAAAACTGAGACTGAAATCCTGCCATGAATTTTTCTGTGACCCAGCTCAATTACTTAGTCTTTCAGTGCCCCAGGCAACTCTGTAAAAATGTGTTGATCTGTTTTGGTTGCAAAAAAATCCCCACTGATGAAATTACATATCCTTTCAAAAAAAAAAAGAAAGAAAGAAATGATTCATGTGAAGAATTCAGAGAAGCTTGAGAAAACATGTGAATTAATAAAAACTGAAATGGAAGAACCAAGAAAACAATATAAACAATGACTATAATAATGTAAATGGAAATATAACAAAAAGAAATGATGCTGTGTAAACATAATAGCTATACTTTGAGAAAAAGATGAAAAAATGTATTTCTCTCCCTTCTTTGAAGATGTGTGGGCATATAAATTAAAATATCAAATACATTGTCAGATCTGTTTAATCTTACTGAACTACTTGTTTTCTCTTTCTTTTTCATCTTTTTTTGTAAGGGATGGATGGATGAATGAATGGGTAGAAAAGAAAAGGGGAAATATATATTCAAAAATTCAAGTGATATAAATATGAATGGTATCAATGAAATAAAAAAAAGAAATTGGCCTATGAGAGATAAGAACTTTATTACAACTGCTATGGATAATTTGATAGAGAATCAATTAGGGGAGATTAAAAAAGGTGCCATATAGTATAGATATTTCACATGAGATTCAATAACATGAATATATAATGTAACTGGTCCAGTGAAGGTCTCTGACTTCATTCAATGACATTCAGCAGCACATACATAGTAAATGGAAGAGGATGTAAATTTGGGGAGGGAGGGTGGGCAAGACTGACATAGCAGTAGGGCAACAACTTGAAAAAGAATTTGAGAGTACAGATAATGTAGGGCTTAGAGAAGAAGTTTAATTAGTTAACAAAAGAGTCAGGATAAAGAAGGGGAGAAGAGGACAATAGCAAGAAGTCATAAAGGGAGGATGAAGAGACTGGAGATATCTGTGAGACTGAAGAGTACGTATAGTGGAAGTACAACACAGAACAAATTGAGAGGATAAGAGGGTGGAAGTCAGAGGAAATTCAGAGTTCTGGATGCAGGAAAAATACTTAGGGGAGATGGTAAGATCAGGGACAGCGATGGTTTTGTGTAATCAAGGTGGAATGAAAGTAAAAGTTGGAGAAGTTAAGGAGATTAGTGAACTGACATTAGTGAATTAAATGATGAATGTATTTAGGGAGACATTAACTTGTATAAGGGCATCCCCAAGTATAAAGACAAAGGCTGGGAGAGAGAGGAAGACTGGACCAAATACTGAACTTCTTGAAAAAAGAGGGGAAATGACTTTGAGTCTGACAGAGTCTGTCAACATCAGGATAGTGTGATGTAGGTAAGTACAATTCATCTCCTAGGACAATAAATTGCTAAGTGATGACAATGCTGGCTGGAAGCAGAACTAAAGCAGCAGCTTACTCTTCCTCATGATTCACTGTGCCCAAAGAAGCTACATCAGTATCAGAGAATGTGGCCAGGGATACAGTATCTTCTCGAAGAATTAGGCTTTTTCTACAAGTTCATGAAAATGAACATGTGAAAGGAAGGGATCTACAATGAAAGGAAATTTTTAATGATAAAATAATATACCTGGAAAGCACATTGTAACACAAGGCAGGGCAGGATAAGAATATGGAAGATATGGAATAATAATAATAAGCATTTATATAGTGTTTTAAGGTTTATAAAGCACTTTTATATATATCAACTCATTTGATTCTTGCTGTTTCATTTTTAATCCTGTTTTATTTTATTCATTTAAAATTTTATTCTATTAATATGATGCAAACTCCTGCTTTTTAAAATTACTTGTTTTGATAATTCATTTTCAGTCTTCTTAGTGTTGTTTTATGTATTTTTAATTTTTAAAGGATTTTTTTGTAAGCAATGGATTAAAGGATTTTGTTTTCTTATTTGCTTTGTCACTCATTTTCATTTTATTAGGCTCTTCACATTAACATACAAAGCTATGAGGTAGATTTCTATTTTCTTACATCTATTTCTAAAAATTTTTATTTTTTGTTATGATCTTTTCTCTTTTCTGCTATAATCAGTTATTATATTCCTTCAGTTAATTTAATCTGTGTGTGTGTTTGTGTGTGTATGTGTGTGTGTGGCCCTGCCCCTACTGACTCTCTCACTCTTACACCTGATCCCTCTTTTTTGTTATATCTCTTTCACTTTATTAGTTCCTCTCTCCTGCTTTTATCTGATTATAATTTTCCCTATTTTTTCCTCTCAGTCAGGTAGATTCCCCATTCCTTTCCTCCCCTTCAGGTAGTCTTATTCATTTGATATATACAGATATATACCCCAATCTATCTCCTCTATTACTATCCTTTATTGTTTTACTTTTGTCTGGAAATTGCTTCCCTGGGCCCAAACTTCTACTGCCACTTACCTCCAGGGGTTCCAACTCCCCCACTCCAAGATAAGTAGATTTTTCAAGCACCAAAACACCAAGGCCTCATCCAGCTTAAAATCCTCATTCCCTTCACCCACAAGAGCATTTTTCAGTGGAACCCCACCATAAATAAGACTTTCTTTTCCTAACTCTTTAATCTTCCCCCCCCCCATCCACAAGGATAATCTCATTTAAATCCCTTGACTTAACTGTGGTATATCACTCAATTTTTTTTCTCTTTTCTCTTCTCACCTTCCACAGACCCTATATATTGAATTGTAGTCCCATAAAAGAAACATATACATGTAGGCAGTGTGTTGCCAGCTCCTGTCTACAATGTTGCCTGTCCACTTCTTCAAGGAAGCCTCTTCCAGATTTCTGCTTCCCCTCTTGTCTCCTTCTGTACCTTTACAAAGAAGTCTCTTACTGATCTTTTTCTAGTCATTCTGTTACTCTTGCTGTCTACATTTAAGCATTCTCCCTGCATTTCTGTTCTTCAGAGTGTTCAAGATCTCTTCAGTTCTGATTTTCTTTCCAAAAATGTTGCAAATTCTTCTTTTCTTTATTATTAAATGCCCATCTGTTGTACTGCATGATTAGGCTCAGATTTTCAGGATAAGTCACCATGGGTTGCATCCTGAATTCTAGTGCTCTTCAGAACACATTATTCTATTTTCTCTTCCTATTTCTAGTGAACATGGAATAGTTTTTCATTACTTGAATATCCTTTTCTTTATATTTAAAGATATAGGTCTTTCAACTCTCATCATGTCATTGACAGCTAATACAAGGGTCTTGAAGAGTCAGAACATCAATTATCCATTCCAAAGGATGGAGTAAAGCAAATAGAGGAAATAATTAAGGTTATATTATTATGATTATTATTACATATAATATATATAATAGGCTCATACATGCACTACCTTATACTAAAAAAGTGCATTAATGCTATGAAGCAGATCCAACAACCAGAATTATAATGTTTTGCTAAATCCATGAACAATAATTATTTGTATGTTACAAATATGAAATAAAAGAAATAGAGAATAGTTCTTTATCATAACATACTGTTATAAAACATTTTCATAAAACACTCTCTAAACTTGTAAGGGGGAAAATACAATTTACAAGGAGAGAAAACTGCTTGAATTTTTTTTTTCTCAACTAGAAAATAGGCAGTGGGCATTCATGTCTGAGAGGCCCTAACAAAGGTAACTGGGACTTCTCCAGACTAGAAGATTGAATTAGAAAAGCCGAGGCCAATCGACCTTTGTGGGGGAAGAAATCTGAGTGGTCTGGACAACTGTGTCAAAAAACTGCTGGTCTTACCACACCTTGAAACAAAAGGTACAGCAAGCTATTAGTCATTTTCACTACTTGAGGTTGGATGGGGAGTTTAGATGTTTTATATTGTGACTTTAGGATTGAAATTCTAATTCTTCCAGGTGGTCACTCAACAATTTGAAGCAGTTTTTTTTTCTGCCATTATGAGAAAAATTCAGAGTATAATCCATATAGGAAGGCAATTTACCAGTACAGAGGCTAATCATTGACTTTGAATTGATTCAGCTTAAAATATATCTATTTTTTTTTGTCTTTGTGTTCAGAATTTTTTTGTTTTGCTAGGCTAGCCCAATCTTACTTTTGGGTTACAATTTCAGGTTAAACGGGGATGTAAAAACGTCCTTTCAACAATCATCTGAAATCCTGCCACTCTAATAACCTTGAGTACCTTTTTAATGTGTCTCCTTTCCTCATTATCATATTTTTTTTTATTTACTGATTTCTTTCCAGACAACTGACATCATGCTTGCTATTTGTATTTCTTTCCTCCTACTCCTACTCCTCTTCATCCATTTGTAGAGTTGTGTAAGCTTAGCACTTAACAGGGAACCTATCCTAATTTGAGCAAGTTGAGAAAAGAGAGAAGAAAATTAAAATGGAAAAAAAGCAACCAATTTATGGGGAAAGAGAGAAAATGAAAAGCCAATTTTCTCCTAATGAAGAAACTTAACTCCCAATCCCATACTCAAAAACAATGTGGAACTCTGTCCATAGGGATCTAGGATCTGGAGTCTACTAAAGGTCACAAACTCAGATGAGAATCTAAACCATCCTAAATAATTTGCCATCATTACCACAGTACATAAAACTGAGGTCTGAGGAGATGAAGGTAGAATGGAAAAAAGAAAAAAAACTAAAAAACTGTGGGTATTTTGTTCTATATGTGGTACACCAAAATTTATATGGGAATCCCTGTAATATGGGCAATCTCTTTGGTGGTATAGGAAAATAGCCTCTTAGTCCTTATACCAAAAGTTACCTGGAATTTTCCATGCCATTACAAGAGAAAGCTTATTGGAATCCCAAACTCATCCAACAAAATGACAAGCATGCTCAATTTAATGTAAAATGGTAATAATAAAAAAGAGAAGTCAGACCCCATTATGTGTGGAATTCTCAAAAGTAATCAAGTACTTGTGATTTATTGGAATCTAATCCTCAGAAATGATAAGTAAGCTTCCCCTATTACACTATATAGCACTCCTTTGCCACAGAGGCTGGTGGCTTTTGTTTTCCCTATTACCTGTTTATTGCTCTGGGGTTGCTTTTCTCTTCCATGGGGAAATGAAGCTTCCCAATTCTACTCTACCTCAGATTCCTGAGGAATTTTCCACTTTTTATTCTATGGGGCCCTCCCTAGCAAGAGGGGGCTTGGGAAATAAAAGTGTAGCTAGAGTCCAGAGATAAATTGTCTAGAGAATAAGTATTTTTATTCACATAAACAGAAAAGAGAATGCTAATAAGGAATTATAGACTCATTACAATCAAGAAGTTAATTAATATTCTAGATTAATTGGGATATTTACAAATAGCTTCTTTGCAAGAGCTGTTTATTAATCATTTTACATTTAATTTCCACTAAATGTTGCCTGATCAATACCACGTGTTGTTTCAGTGTTGGGTTTGGGGTTTGGTTTATCTTTGATTTCTGTGAACAATTATTTTTCTCTTCAATAATTTGATTCTGCTATTGTTTCTAATGTGACTGCTCTGGTATATATACTCTGCTGTTTGAGGACCCAGGAGAAGAGTTCAACAGTTGCCTTAAAATATCTCTAAAGGTTCTTTACCAAAGGAAAGAAGACATAAACAAGAGATAGTTTTAACCCAGATATAAACTTGCCTAAGAATCCATGAATTTTTAGGTTTTGTCCCACTGAAAGGACCGGCAACTTCCATCAACTTTCCTTTCTCCCCATATGTGTTTCTCCACCTCAACACTCATCGATATTGTGACCCTCAGAAAGTCATCTTTTTTTACTTTGATGTCTGCAGGGAGAAGAGGATTCAGAGATTTGTCTTCTATTACATTCTCAGAGTTCTAGGTAAATAGCCAGCTATTAAAGTCCTTATAGCTAACAGGAAGAAGCCAAAGTATATATAAGCCTGCTCTTAAGTAAGGACCCCATCATCCACCTACAAAAGAATTTTCTCTGCCCTTCTCTCCCTTCTTCTTCATTCTACTCCCAATCAGAGATTTATTTCACATTAAATCACATCACAAAAATTAAAACATGTGAAAACAACCCTTATATTTACATTTGGAAGATGTTTTATTTTCCTTTGTTTTATCAAGAGCAACACAATACTCACAACTCCAAACACACAGATAATTAAGGAGTAGAATTTTTATTATACACATATGTAACTACACAAGCAAATTTTGTGTTTTGCACAGAATGAGTTTTCAGGAATTTTTCACTGACCAAATAGATGAGAAACACATCAGATATGTACAAGGAGTCCAGATTTTCTCCATTCAACACAGCTGTACATAACAAAACTTCCAAAAAGAGGAGTATTTGTGGCTATGTTGTAACAGTGCTGCTTCCTCCTACACTTAAACCACTATTTCATAAGAGAATATAAAAATGACTGATATAGCATCTTAATACTCTGTGCCTTCTGTACAAAATATGAAAGAAATCAGAGAGCGAGGTGGCAAAGTAGATATTCAGGGCAGTGGAAAAAGCTTTAGATTTTGAACTTTGGTTCAAATCTTAGTTTTCTGGTTCTCACTGTGTGTGTGTAATCTTGGAAAAGTAATTTCTCCTCTCTGTGTCTTGGGTTTCTTATTGTTGAAAAGAGGGAGTTGAATCAGATGATATTTAAATCCCTTCTACCTCAATGATCCCAAGAGCCCAAGTAGTTAATTACTATGATCAACGTCTATCTGGATTCATAAAATCTCCCAACTTATAAGCTTCTTTTGAGGATCTCTTTGCTGTCCTAGATTTGGGCTATTGAATAAAAGTATTTTATAAAAACCTTTAAATTATCATTTTTTGCAACACTATTAGCTGCATTTTAGTCTTTCTATAAAAAAACTAATGGCTTAAAATATTTTTAGAATCTCATTTATAGAAAAGATAGGAGATTATGTGCTTCTTCCTCCACCATAAAGCCTTTTCTGATCCTTCCAAAAGAAAATGATCTCTCTCACTCTGAATTAGAACCAAAGAAACCCAGAGCTAAAAGTAACCTCAGAGGACATCTAGTCCAACTTATATTTGAAGGATGAATTCAGTCTTAACAAATGGCCCTCTAGCCCAAAGCTTCTTAAACTTTTTCCACCTGTGACCCCTTTTCACCTAAGAAAATTTTATGTGATCCCAGACATATAGGTATATAAAAGAGGTATACAAAGTAAATATTTATTGATAATAAATCATAATTTCATGACCTCATACTCAGTTACATGACCCCATATCAAGTTATAGCAAAGAGTTTGAGAAGCTGAGCTCTAGCCTTTACTGGAATAACCCCTATGTTGCAGATCCTCCACTCACCAATTGCTGATATCATTTTGTTTGATCCTCCCATGCATATTATAACTTGTATTACTTTTATGAAAATACATATTCTATCCTCTTTACTGAATAGCAAACTCTTTGATGGCAAAGACTTTGTATTGTTTTCATTTTTGTACCCCCAGAATCCAGTTCAGTGCTTTGCACATACCAGATACTCAATAAATATTTACTGAAATACATTGCATTGAATTGACCAGCCTAGTATTTCCCTGCCCAACAATGAAATTACTTCTGTGAAACGCAGATCAGTCTTAACTGTCTTACTACTTTATTTATTATGTCATGGTCTCCTGTGTGAGTTGTTGCCTTTACCAGATACAATGTTGTGAGGAACTATAAGCACTATTGCTTTCCAAGAACATTTGAGTGACCTGAATCTCTATATTTAGGATTTATTCTTACCTGGAGATATTAGACAGTATTTTTTAAAAGTAAATTCAGTTATTTTTTTTTGGTTCATTTTCAAAATATTCAGACCCTTCATTTAAAAAAAAATATTAGGTTCTTTGCCATTTAGCAGAGTTTTAAAATTTCATTGAAATATTGTTTATCCTTACTCATTTTATAAATAGAAACAAAATCTGTGTGTTAGCCTAACATTAGTTATTCACTAAATTAATAGCTCAGTTTTGGTCTAACTAAACACATAACTTGATTTTCTTCACCATTTAGTTCTTACTTCAACTTAACAACATACATAAATAAAAACAAATATAAATGATTTGAAAAAGTGAAAAACATTTGTATTTTACTAAACTCCAGTAATTGTTTTTTTACGCTTTGGTTCATCATTAATTTCCCTTTAATTTCCCGTTCATTAATGTGTATAGGCTTTCCACATTTGTAATCTCTACTTCTCAACTGAGAGTTAGAAGCTGTTTCCTTACAAGTTTTCCAAAACCACGATTTCTCATTATCATTGATTAGAATTGACTGAAGTCTAGCAAATTCTAATTTATGTCTGTTTTCAATTAAAGTATATCTCAACATAAATAAAATAATGATAGGTTATGGTGGGATGAAGGATTTATCTAGTGAGACCCCCTGCAGTGTTGAAACATTTTGCAGACATATTACCCTCAGTAAACAGGAGGTTGTGTTTAAAATAGGATCAATATCTATGGATATTACTTAGTTGATTGGCTTGTATCATTTTGGACAAAGATTCTTTTGGAGGGGAGAGGCCTAAAGACAGATAGCTCTCCTTTATGAAAAAGAAAGAAATTAAAAGTTATACATAGTCTAATGTATATGGAAGAGTCTTATCTTTCAAAGAGGACTGAAACTTGTGTCTCTGGGCTCTAAAGCTGAAAGAGACGTCAATAATCAATCAACATTTATTAAGCACTTACTATATTCCAGACACTGCTAAGTTTTGAATGGTAGTGTACATTCTTCCTTCTTTAATGTGAATGAGGTATACTTTATACTGAAAGTAGACTTCTAGCTAAAAGCTAGAAGCCCAAAGAAAAGCTCCAGGGCTTTATGCCCTGTAGAGACATGTCTGTATTTGACTAGCACTGACCACAGGTCCAATGACTTTATCATCTCTCAAAGCTTTGGAAATCTATATTTACAAATTCTGGTCATTTGTGGTCTTAAAGGTAAATCTAATACTGTGTGTGATGCTGTTATGATGCATTTTTGAATTAAGGTACCTTTGACCATTTTACATTTCCAAGGAATGTATATTTCTTTCCTTGCCATTATCAAATACTCTCGTGGTTGGGGGAGTGATGAAACCAAGACATTTTAAAGTTTATAAAACAAAAGGAGAAACACTGTAAAAGATGAAATCAGAACTGACAAATTTGTCCAACGTGAAAAACAGATGTTGCTCAAATTTATTTCCTGTTTCCTCTTGACAATGATGTAACTCTTCATGCTATGCTCAGATTTTCAACCCAGATGGTCTTGCAAAGGGAGAGACATGGCCAAGGGGCCCTCTTTCAGCCAATTTTTAAAGAAAAGATCTGCTTTTGTTTTGTTATTATATTATGGATCTTTCACATGAGCTCCTGAACTTGGAAGGGATTAAAAAGGGGGAGAGGGGACTAATTGAAACATGTGCTAAGGTCTGGCAACAGTTTAGGCAAGGAATGATTGCAGAAGAGAACCAAATCAAATCCAGGCAAGAGGAAGCATTCCTTACTATATTCAAATAAGATAAATTACAAGTTCAAGGCCGAATCTTCAAATTATTTCAAATGGCTTAGCCTAATGGTTGCTTAATAACATAATAATAGCTAACATGCCACTGAGTTTAAATGGTAGCTGAAATTTTCTATCATTCTTTGACCACAAATATTCAACATATATTGATTAAGAAGCAAAGAAAATAGGAAAAATAAAACTTCTCAGTTAGCCATAAACATTTATGTCCCAGACTCCTCCTGCCATTATTGCTTACTCTTTTTTCCAGCGTTGTGACATCTATAAATTTGATAAGCATATTATCTATGACTTTGGCCAAGTCACTGATAAAAATGTTAAAACAGCATTTGTGGAATTGAACCTTTCTGCCATATTGACACTGAGCCATTAACCACTCTTTGAATCTGCCGTATAACCAGTTTTGAATATAATTGTATTCACATTTAATTCATATCTCTCTATCTTCTCTATGAAAACTGTATGATATATTTATTAAAAGCTTTGCTAAAATCCAGATGAGAAATGTATATATGTGAATGTATGCATACACACATATAAACACATATTTATATACATAAATGACTGACTATATATGTGTCTTTAGGTGTATGTAATTCCTTTTATCTGTCAACAAGAACTTATTAAATTTTTACTATTTGTTAAGCACTATGCTAAGCACTGGAGATTTTTAAAAAAATGTAAAAATAGTCCTTCCTTTCAAACATATACCCTAATAAGGAAGTCAATAGGTAAATAATTAGGTACATACAGGACAAATAACAATTAGATGGAAGTCAATCCATCTAATTACCTTCCTCCTGAGAGAGGAAGACTCTAGCAACTAGGAAGACTGGGAATGTTCCATTTCAGGATATAGGATTTGAACTGAGTCTTAAAGGAAGCCAAGAAACAAAGGTCAGGAGAAAGAGCATTCCAAGTATAAAGGAAAGCCAATGCAGAAAGGCAAGAAGATTAGAGCTAGAGTTTGAGAAGCTACAAATAGAACATTATAACTGGACTGTAGATTGCATGGAGAGGATTAGAATGTATAAAGGCTGTAAAGGTAGGAAGCCACTAGATCTCTTTAAAGAAGAGCTTGTCATAATAAGAACATCAAGCAGGGAAACAGATCTGGCACCTAAGAGAAGATGGTCTGGAGTTAGGAGAACCTTGAGTAGGGGAAACCAAAGAGAAACCAATTTAAAGGTTGGTAGAATTTTGAAATGATCCAACCATTCTGAAGAACAATCTGGAATTATGCCAAAAGAATTATTAAACTGTCTGGGTATATTTCCAAAGATGATTAGGAAAAGGGGGGTAACTCTAAATGTTCTACAATGTTTATAGTAGCTCTCTTTAGGAAATTTCAGGAATGCCTATCTATTGGGGAATGACTGAGCAAGTTATAGTATATGGTTGTGATGGAATACTATTGGGCTATAAGAAATGGTTAGCTTCTTTTCAACAATGAAGTGATTCAGGTCAATTCTAGTAGATTTGTAATGGAGACAGCCATCTGCATCCAGAAATAGGATAGTGGGGATTGAAAGTGGAGCATAACATATTATTTTTACCTTTTTTGTTGTTGTTTGCTTGTTTTTTCTTTATCATTCTTTTCCTTTTTGATCTATTTTTTTCTTGTGCAGCATGATAAATTTGAAAATATGTTTAGAAGAATTGCACAGAATATTGGATTACTTACTGTCTAGAGGAGGGGATTAGAAAGGGTGAATTTCAAAGTCAAAATGCAGAGGGTTTAGAAGGAGAAGTGGAGGCTTCAACATAACTTTCTCAAGGAATGTATCCAACAAGGGAAGGAAAAATAATAGGACAATAGCTTTTAGAGATGGTAAGATCATATAAAATAATCCTTGCTAAAAAAAAATGGAAATGGAGTTAGTGAAGTATGACATCCTTTTAAAATAATTATCTTGTTAAATATTTCCCAATTACACATTAAAAAATTTAACATTTTTTAAAATTTTGAGTTCCAAATTCTTTCTCTCATACTTCCCTCACCACTTAAGAAAGTAACCTATATGATATAAATTATACACATGAAGTTGTTATGATCTTTTCTTGTTGAAGCCACAGCAGCTACTCACTATTTTCCTTTGACCAACTATTGTTTTCTTAGAATTGTTTTCTACTTTTATAAATAAAAGTCAAATATAAAAATGATATTTAAAATTTTAAATAATAATTATTGAGTAGGACTATTAGATAACAAAATTTCTGAAATTGTGTGTTTGATGATACTGATAACTATTTTTCAATTACTTTTTTTCCTGTTATCAATCTGTATCTCTAATCCCCATCATTAAGCCAAAAAATAGACTAAATAAAAAATTGTCTTAATGCTTAAATGTGTGCCTGCTACATATCTATTGTTGTTTAGTCATTCAGTCATTTTTTGTGACCCAATGGGCCATACCATATTAAGCCTTTCCTCCACTATCTCTTGAAGTCTGTCCAACTTTATGCTCATTGTGTCTATGATAATGTCTCATTATGTGGCCACAGTACAAAAGTACTTAATAAATGCCTACTAACTTGCTACTTTGACCACATAATAAGAACATGAGATTCATTTATAAAGACCCTAATGTTGTGAAAGAATGAAGACAAAAGGAAAAGTGGACAATAGAGGATATAATGCAGAGAAAGCACTTGAACCCCTAGTTTGACAAGCCAGTGACCAGGTCCTCATCCCCCAGCAAACTGTCCCAAACAGTTGGGACACTGCCTACTGTTCTACAGGAGCAACTTTAAAAGTCATAAAATATTTTAAAAATAAGTAAGAAACAAAAGAACCCTGAACACAAACTCAGAGGATAGCAATGTCAAAATGCCTATATATGAAGCTGCAAAGGAAATATAAATTCATGTCAAGCTCAAAAATTCATTTTGGAAAGGTTCAAAAAAACTTTAAAAGTCAAGTAAGAGGGGTACAAGAAAAATTGAAGAAAGAAATTAGAGTTACACAGAAGAATTATGAGGAAAAGAGTCAACATCTTGGAAAAGGAAACATGAAAATTGACTGAAGAAAACAACTCCTTAAAAATAGAATTGAACAAATTTTTAAAATCCACTAAAATAATCTATTAAAATTAGATTTAGGAAAATGTTTCTATGGAACATCAAGAATCAGTCAAGCAAAATCAAAAGAATGGAAAAATAGAAGAAAATGTAAAATACCTCATTGGAAAAACAACTTACCTAGAAAAGAGAACCAGGAGCAATAATTTAAGAATTATTGTACTTCCTAAAAGTCATGATAAAAAAAAGAACCCGGACAACATAATTTAAGAAATTATCAAGGAAAACTGCTAAGGTATTCTAGAACCAGAGATAAAATATTTATTGAAAGAATGTACTGATCATCTCCTAAAAGATATGAAAATTCAAAGGAAAATTTAGCAAAATTCCAGAATTATCAGTTCAAGAAGAAAATACTGGGAGCAGCCAGAAAGAAACAATTCAAATATTGTGGAGCCACAGTCATATTTATATTGGACTTAGTAGCTTCTACATTAAAGTATCAAAGGGCTTGGAATAAGATATTCTGGAAGACAAAGGAGTTTGGATTACAACCAAGAATTAACTATCATGAAAAACAAAGCATAATTTTTTTTTCAGGGAAAAAGATGGACTTCAGTGAAATAGGGGACTTTCAAACTTTCCTGAAGAAAAGAGGAAAGCTGAACAGAAAATTTTGTCTTCAAGCACAAGACTCAAGAGAAGCACAAAAAGCAAACAGGAAAGAAAAAAACATGTTTTTCAATACAATTAAATAGTTTACATTCCTATGTGGGAAGATGACACATAACTCTTGAGAACTCTATCTCTATTAGGGCAGTTAAAAGGAGTATATATAGAGTATATAAGATGACTTTAATATGATGATACAAAAAAATTAAGGGGTGAAAAAAGGCTTGTAGTGGAAGGGAAAGACAGAAGCAGAATTGGGTAAATTAGAAAAGAGACACAAAAAGACCTATTAGAGTAAAGGGAAAGAAGGAAGAAGATGAGCATTGTTTGAACCTTACTCTCATTGGATTTGGTTCAGATAAGGAATAACATATATACTCAGTTGAATATGGAAATGTGACAAAGAAAGGAATGGGAAATATGTTCAAAAGACACAATAAATTTTTTAAAATTTTATTGTCATACCATTTATCATATCTATCTTCTCTCTACTCTCATAGTCACTACTTAAAGATCTAATTTTTCTCTAATTCTGTTGTGATGGCTTCCTGTTTGATATCTTTTTCTCTAATTTCTCTACTCTACAATCCATCCTTAATTTAGTTGACAAAATGATATTCCTAAAACACAAGTCTGAACACATCACCATCTACTTAAAAAGTTTTAGTTGATATCAATCACCTCAAACTAAAATCCAAAATCACCTGTTTTGCATTTTAAATCATTCTCAACCTGATTCCAGCCTACCTTTTTAGACTCAATGAATATTAGATTCCTTCTCACACACTCTATAGTTCAATCAAATTGTCCTTCTTGCTATTTTACATAACTAGCCCTCATCTCTCATCTCAGCACTTTTAGGCAGACTATGGTCTTGCCTGCAAAACATTGACTCTTCCTGCGACATATATATTCATTTCTGTTTTCCTTCAAAATGCATTTGAACTGCTGTTTCTTACCCAAGGCTTATTTTTAAACTCACTAGTTGCTGATCTCTTCCTTTTCCCACTCAGGATATTACTTAATATTTACTGATCTATTTTCATGATGTTTCCCCCCACTAGAATGGAGTCTTTCTTCAGGGATTTTTTTTTCACTTTTGTATTTTTATCCTCAATGTCTTGTACATAGTAGGTGCTAAATAAATGCTTATAGAATAAATAAATCCCTCTTTCAGTGATGTTTATGAAGGCAAATTTGCCTCTGTGCATTAGGATATCTAGTAGATATCTAGATAGATAGATAAGAGAGCTCACTTAATTATGAATGTTTTTGGATTTTTTTCCTCTCTTGTGCCATACTCAGATGATATGTTACTACTACTTTCCTTCTAACAACAGTACAAATGTTCTCTTCTATTCATCTTGATGCATAGGAGGCACCTTTTCCCCTCTCCCTTTCTTTTCAGTCGAAAGCATTTTTGATTCATTTGCAAGCCTCCAGGAAAATTCTTCTCATCTTTCTGTCTTTCTTGTCTCAGTTTCTTTGTCTCTGTGTCCGTCTGTCTTTCTGCCTGTCACCACCACCACCTTCCCTTGTCTCCCTGATTCTCTTATTCCTCTCTGTTTTCATTTCTTCTCTGTCTGTCTGAATTTCTGTCTCTCTATCTCTCTGTTTTTCTCTTTCCTCCCAGTCTTGAATGGTACATCTGAGAAAACCTAGTTTAGGATATTAATATAATAAAATGTGTAGATAAAGAATATTATTTATGATAAAGAGAAGGGCCTTCAATTGTACCAGCTTCTTGACTTATTGTGAAACTTAGATTTACTCTAATTTAGGAATGACTCATTCTATGCTATTTGATTACAGCTATCATATTTATTAGTAAAGTCATTGGGCCTCTCTTGGATTGACATTCTGTCTTTGGTTAAAAAGATAAATGTCATAAAAAGAGAACAGTTTATGTATGTCATGTAATAATCTATTGAACATAAATATCTAATGACACAAACTGGACAAGATCTAGTATTTTTAATTTGTGCCTACATTGGTGCTATCGATCAATAAACACATTTATTGAGCATTTATCAAATGTGTTATTAGTTTCATTTCTTTGGAACCTCAAAAAATAAAAAACTGTCATTTATTTACTGATATCAAGACAAGAATTTCTGCTGCTTTGTTCTTGCATTGTTCAAAATATGTTGCTAATTGTTATAAGTAACTCAAAATGGTAAATCCCTACTGAGTAATAGACTCTTTCAACTTTAATTCAATTTTCCTATGAATTTCCTATGAATTACTATTACATGATAGTAATTATTTTTGTAATTAAAAAAAATAAAAACTCAAATAAAAATTAACCTCTATACCTAAGTTTTTGAGGAAAATTTATATTTCAGTCTACCTTGTACTCACTGTGGCATGAATGTGACCAGGACTCTTGAGATCTGTAAGTATATGCCTTTAGTGTATAAACTCTGATAGGTTCCACAAAGCAGGTAAGGTTTTGACTACTGGTCCATCAATGGACTAGAGGTATAGCATCAGAAACAGTCTAAGCAAGTCAAGCCAAATCCACCAGCATGTGCCAGGCACTATTTTTATAGCTGGGACAAAAAGAAAGACAAAATATACAGTCTCTGCTTCAAAAAGAGTTCACAGTCTAATGCAGGAAACAATTTGCAAACATTCATGTACAAAGATAGATAAAAAATAAAGAAAAATATTCTTTTTTTATATTTCTTTATTTTATTTTTTTCAATTACATGTAAGATTTTTAACATTCTTTTTTCATTTTGAATTCCAAATTCTTTCCATCCCTCCTTTTCCCATCCTGAGAAGGCAAGTAATTTTATATAAAGTATATATGTGAAATCATACAATACATATTCACATATTAGCCATGTTGCAAAAGAAAACAGAAAAAAATGAAAAAAGAAAGTTTAAAAGGTTTGTTTTGATCTTCGTTCAGACAGTTCCTTCTTTAGAGGTAAATAGCTTTTTTGACTTAAGGTCTTCAAAGTTCTCTTGGCCTATTGTACTGATAAGAAGGCTAAGTTATTTACAATTGATCATTATTATAATTTTGCTGTTACTCTACAAAGTGATCTCCTAGTCCTATTTATTTCAGTTTATATCAATTTATCTAAGTATTCCCAGGTTTTTCTGAAGTCATGTTACTCATCATTTCCTAAGCCAAATATTATTCCATCACAAAAATATACCACAACTTGTTCAGCCATTTTCCAATTGATGAGCTTCTCCTTGATTTCCAATTCTTTGCCACCAAAGAACTATTATAAATACTTTTTTGTAAATATAGGTTCTTTTTCTTTTTTAATCTCTTTGGAAAACAGACCTAGTAGGGGTATTGCTTAATCCGAGGGTAGGCACAGTTTTATAGTTCTTTTGGAATAGTTCCAAACTACTCTCCAGAATGTTTGCATCAGTTCAACAGTATTCTATCAACAGTACTTTAATGTCACAGTTGTCCCACACTCACTACAACATGTGTCATTTTTCTTGCCTGGTTTCAAGATCTAAGATAATGAATTTCTCCAAACTTAGATTCATTCTCAGGAAATCCTTTAGTCAACCCATCCTCAAATCCATTTCTGCTGGATAGAATGGTTAGAGTATGCAGTACTTTGACATAGCTTTCAAGAAATGAGGGTAAGTTCCATGCCACAGTGAGACATGCTTTTAGCAGGTATTCTTATGTTTTTTATGGTATAATAACAAAGCCATAATAAACCTCTAGAGAAAGTATAAGAAGATAAGGACTTCTTTCCTGAATCTATTGATGACTACTATAATGATGTTGGGCAGGTTAATTGAACTTAATAATAAGATCATAGAATTTAGAGATATATAAATTTAGAGTTTATGTAGCCTAAATCTTCCATTATATGGATGAGGAAACTGAGGTTCAAATATGCTAAATGATTTGTCCAATATTACTTCTTCAATGGATGTGAAATATTATTAATGTGGATACTCTATCCAATGGTATGCATCAAAACCTATTTCACTTTAATATTTCAACTCTTCCTTCTCCTGATCCTCCCATTTACTCCCCAAAGAGAATCTATTTAATTAATATGCCAATCAGCCAACAATTATTTATTAAATGATTGCAATGCATAGAACTAGACACTTGGGATACAAAAACAAAACTAAAGTAATCCCAACCATCAGGGAATTTACAGTCTATATTTGTTTTACAACAATACTTATTAAGTATAAATATAAAATAAATATAAAGTGATTAGGAAATAGATAGTGAATGTCCCCACCAAGAATTGAGGAAATCAGGAAAGGCCCTTGGGTTAAGCTTTGAAAAAAGCTAGGGATTCCAACAGAAAAAGAAAGGAGAGAATTCTTAGCATTGGGCATAGCCTCTGAAAAGTCACAAAGATGAAAGGTAGAATGTTGTGTACAGAAAATACAAAATAGACAATTTTCCAAGAACATAGACTACAAGAATATATAATTGTACTGGAATGATAGGCTGCAGTCATAATGTGAAGGACTTTAAAATAGCTAACAGAAAAATATTTATGTTTAAGTAGATGCTATTGGGAGCTAATTAATTCTGTTAAATAGAGGAGGGACATTTAGACTTGTGCTTTAGTAATACCAACTCAGTAGATAAATGAAGGTTAGATTAAAGCAGGACAAAGACTGGAAACATGGGGACTAATAAAGAAGCTATTAATTGCAACCATCTAGGCAAGAGGAAATTAGGGAATGAATTAAGGTAGCTATGAGAAAAACAAGTAGAATGGGATGGATTTCAAAGAAGCTAAGGTGGTAGAATTAACAAGACAATAGATTTTTCAGTATGGGAGTTAGTACAAGTGAAGAGTTAAAAATGACTCCTGAGATGTTAAATTTGATGACCAAAAGCATAGTGGTACCCTCATCCAGAACTAGGAATATTAGGATGAGCAGTGATTTTAGGGAAGATAATGAGTTGTATTTTGTACATGCTGAGTTTGAGATGGCTGTGAGACACCCAGTTCAACATATTTAGCAAGCATTTAGAAATTTGGGACCAGAAATTTAAGAAAGATAAGGGTTGACTATATAGATATGGGAGTCCTCTACAAATAAGGGATGATCATTTCCACGATTGGTACATGTCAAGATGATCAGAAGTGAAAGAGTTAAGAGAGAAAAGAAGTCCCAGAAAAGAATTTCAGGATACCACTAAAACAAAGGAGTTTAACAAGAATGAAAATTCTACAAAGGACAGATAGGAAGAATAGCAAAATGCTACAAAATCTCCATGAAGAGAGAAAGGAATGAGCAATGATGTCAAATCCTGCTGAAATCAAGAGTAAAAGGCCTGAGAAAAGACCACAGGCTTTAGTAAGGAAAAGACATGCAGTGATTTTTAAAGAAAACACTTTCAGTTGAATGATAAACACAGAAATCAGATTTGTAAGAGGCTGAGAAGTGAGAATTGTATAGACCCAAGGTGTTACCCTGGAAAACTCAAGGTGAGGTGAGAGAAGGGATTAAAACTGCAAATTTATACACATCATTCACACACCCTCCATATCCCTTAAAGTAATCTATAATTTTTATGTTGGAGAGATGGGGGTATCCCATTATTTGTAATTACTCAACATCACTATTTTTTAAAATGAGCTTGTTTCAGGGCAGCTAGGTGGTGCAGTGGATAGAGTACCAGCCCTGAAGTCAAGAGGACCTGATTTCAAATATGGCCTCAGATGCTTAACACTTCCTGGCTGTGTGGCCCTGGGCAAGTCACTTAACCCCAAATGCCTCAGCAAAAATGAATAAATAAAAATTAATTTTAAAAATTAACTTGTTTCAGGGAGAAATCTGGGGTTGCTGAAAGTATTATTTTCTTTCCCAAATCAAAATAGTCTACTTTTTTCATCGTATTTAATTATGGGCCCTGCCCCATTTTCCTTCTGTAGCATCCCCCAAGATTGATGAATTCATGAAAACTTTCTACAGATCATTTATCCAAATGCTAATCATAGTCTGGACATTGGAAAGTATTTTTTCATCCTCTATTTTTCTTAAGCTGGTTATTGGGCTGAACTTTTTGGAGTAAATGTGAATCTCATTTAGGAGACTACAATTTTCTGAAACTTGATTGAAATTAGCCCAATGCCATCAATGAATAGGATCATCCATGACACTTCATTTATATCTCTCTTTAGTTCTGCTGGAAAAAACTTCATAACAATGTTAATGTCTGAATGAGCATGAACATCTCCTTGTTTTGGTTGATATTAACAATCAGAAGATCATCAAACCAAGTTATAGCTATGTGCCTTTTCAAGAATTTTACATGATTTAATACAATTAGGTCATGCAATGGATAGAGCACCAGGTCTGGAGTCAGGAAGAACTGAATTCCAATTCATCCTCTGACACTAGCTACATGACCCTAAAATGTCATTTATCCCTATTTGCCTTAATTTCTTCATTTGTAAAATAAGCTGGAGAACAAAATGGCAAACCATTGTAGTATGGTTGCCAAGAAAATCCCACATGGGATCATAGTTGGACTGAATAACAAGCACAAACAATATGATTATTAAGATATGTGGCAGATACTTTGTTGAAGAGTGCCTCTAAGCCATCACTCCCAAAGCCTTCTTTTATGAGGACTTTCCAGCCAAAGTCTTCCTTTTCCATCAAATGCTTTGCTCAGTTTCAACAAGTTGAAAATCATACACTTGCTAGTACTCTCTGGTAGCTCTCCCCATCCTTCCACTTTACCTTTATACCTTACCTTCTGTAAATTGTCTTCCCCAATTATATCATAAACCCTTTGAGAACAGATTGTATTCATTTTTCTTATTTGTAACCCCAATGTTTAGCCCAGTGCCTGGGATATAGATAAGTGCTTAATAAATGTTTATTGATTATGACTATGACAGTCAGTTGTGATTGTAAAGATATGAGAGTAAACGAGGAGAAAACAGAAGAAGCTGAGTTGAGACCCAAATAATCTGATTCAAAAATCAGTTATTTTCATAGAATAGTACAGATTTAAAAGTGAGATAAGACAGAATATAGTCTTTTGATATTTGACATTAATATTTTTTATTTTGTAATATGCATTTTATCTTCTAATTTTATATCATATCAAACTGGAAAATTGATGGGTAATAATTTAAGAATCTTAAAACTATTACTGATTTAAATCAGCCTATAATGAAAAAATAGAAATGTGCATACTTAGTTTTTATGATTTTGCTAGTGTTCAGGACAATTCACTAAAAGACCCAATTTCCTATTGTAGAACTTTGGTATCTTCCTTTTAATATAAGCCCCCAATGTCCTGAGGTTGAAATTAATAGCTATTTTTGTTTGTTTTCTATTAGAAAAGTCTGAAATTCCTTTAATCTTTCAATATCTATTCCTTTGTTTTTTAATTTTTTTTTAACAGTTGTGGTAGATATTTATAGATATAGATATATATCCAAAATATTCTAGCTGTGACAAATATGTCTTATTTATTTTTCTCTGATGGTCAAGTTGACATTTACCTCCTTTTCACTATTAGCAGGGTTTTATGTGTTTATATCACTTTTTTCAATACATATTTTATGATTTTTTTAGGTTTTTTATTTTTAAGAGTTTCATTTCAATGTAAATATTGAAAATCACCCCAAATTTTTATATTTATGACTAACTGTACATGACAATCAAAACAGTCACCTCTTGTTTTTCCTAGCTTTACTTATATTTTAAATTCTCAATCCAAATTTTCAGTTCCTTCCATCAAATGATGTGTTGCCTTAATAACTCTTCACTTACAGGTATTACTATTTGAATTGCTTAGTTTAAAAAAAATGCATGCAATGCAGTTCCAAAACATTAATCACATTATTAAAATTAGCTTCATTTGGGTTTCAGGAAGCATTCAATAAATAAATACTATACTCAATGATGAATATGAAAAATTATTATATTATTAGGAGAATCTTATCTTTATATTGTCATCTCATTTTCCAAAGGTCTAAGATGTTTCATGGTCTATAAAAACCGTGTTAATCATCATAATTTATGATAAATAAGGACAGAATTTTATTGATCTCAAGCTCAAAATCAAATATACAGAGTTCTATTTCTACTTCTACTTCCAAGTAAAAAGTAGAAAACACAATATTTTTAAAATGCAAATGGAAAAGGCTGAAGTTGTAGCTTACTAGAGTCCTGAAGGAAAAATAAAGAGAATTCTATGTCAAGAAAATTTAAGAAACTTTCAAAAAAGAATGTTTGTAATGCTTTAAACATTTTGAAAGAAAATAGAATGTGATTCCGGGGGTGTAGCCAAGATGGTGGAGTTCAGACAGGAGTCTCTGTAACCTCCTCTAACCTTCCCTCAAACCAACAACATATGAAGCCTCTAGACTGATTTTGAAGCAAAAAAATCCACAATATCTGGAGGACAACACGATTCTAGAAGAAGATACTCTGGAAGAACGTCAAAACAGGTCTGTCTTAATTGGGCAGGGGGGTGTTCTGCTGAACCCAGACTGCAGCACAGGGAGACCAGGGCAGGGAGCTGGAGCAGGGAGCTGGAACAGGAGTCGAAACAGGAGTGGGAGCATTGTGCTTTTCACACACCTGGGAGTTTTCTGTGGGCCTCTTGGGCAAATCTGTCCTGATTGTGGGCAGGTGGTTTGGAGGGTCTGCCTTTTGTGGGGGGTAGATTGTGAACCACTGAAACCCTGATGAGCATCGGACCTAGCTGCCATTAGACAGCACCCTAGGGCGATCAATCAGTAGGACTGATCAGCACCAGAAATAATTCAATCAGCAGAACTGCCCAGTACCTGAAATAACTCAATCAGCAGAACTGCCCCAAGGAAAATTAAAGCAGCTGTCCCACCTTTGCCTTAAACAGACCTCATACCTTTAAAAAAATGAATAAAAAACCAAAAAGAGCTCTCACCATAGACAACTTTTATGGAGAGAGGGAAGAAAAGACCTCAAATCCTAAGACCCTAAAGGTAAAGCAACTCCAAAAAAAGCCACAAAGAGAGACACAAACTGGACTCCATGTCACAAGGCTTTCTTTGAAGATTACATAAAGGATTTTAAAAGAGAGTTACAAGAAATATGGGGAAACAAAATGAGATCACTGCAAAATAAAATAGAAAAAATGGAAAAAGAATGCAATGAACAAAAAAATGTAATTGGTCAATTGCAAAAGGAACTAAAAACAGTAACTGAAGAAAATAAGACATTAAAAATTAGAATCAAAGAATTGGAAATGAATGACTCATCAAGACTTCAAGAATCCATCAAACAACAACAAAAAAATGAAAAGATAGAGAAAAACATGAAATATCTCCTAGGAAAAACAACTGACCAGGAAAATAGATCTAGGAGAGAGAATCTAAGGATTATAGGGTTTCCTGAAAGCCATGATGAAAAAAGAACCTAGACACTATCTTCCAGGAAATCATAAAAGAAAACTGCTCTGATATTTTAGACCCAGAAGGCAAAATACTTATTGAAACAATCCACCGATCACCTCCTGAAAGAAACCCAAAAATTAAGTCCCCCAGAAATATCGTGGCTAAATTCCAGAACTATCATACCAAGGAAAAGATATTACAAGAAGCCAGAAAGAAACAATTTAAATATCGGGGAGCCACAATAAGGATCACACAGGACCTAGCAGCTTCTACTTTGAAGGATCGAAGGGCCTGGAATCAGATATTCCGAAGGGCAAAGGAACTTGGATTACAGCCAAGAATAAATTACCCAGCTAGAATGAGCATTATCATCCAGGGAAGAAGATGGTCATTCAATGATATAGGAGAATTTCACCTATTTCTACTGAAAAGACCAGAACTGAACAAAAAATTTGATCTACAAACACAGAACACAAGAGAAACATAAAAAGGTAACAAGAAAAAAAAAAACTCTTGAGAACTATATTTATGTTATAGATACTTATAGAATGAGGTTGATTTTATGAATCTATTATTACATTATGATTATGATATGATTACTGTGATTTTATGATTATTATGATATGATTATTGTGATTTTATGATTATTATGATATGATAAACTGAAAAAGAAATTCGAGGTAGAAAAGGGATAACACTGAAAGAAGAGGAAAAGGAGGTAAAATAAGGGAAATTACATCACATGTAGAGGCAAAGAAAACCTATAATGATTGAGGGGAAAAAAGGGAGGGTGATGAGAATTTGGTTAATCTCGATCTCATCAGATTTGGCTCAGAGGGAATAATAGACGTACTTATAAGGAAACAGGAGGGAAAGGGGGAAAAAAGAGGTGGGTGGTGCTCTAAAGGGGAAAGATTGTTTGAGGGAAGTGGTTATCAAAAGCAAAATAGTAGGGAGGAGGGAAAGGGGATAAGAAAGAGAAAAGCATAAGCTAGGGTAAATAAGATGGCAGGAAATACAGAATTAGTTATTTTAACTGTGAATGTGAATGGAATGAATTCTCCCTTAAAGCAGATGCAGACAGCAGACTGGATTAAAAAACAGAATCCAACAATATGTTGTATACAAGAAACACATCTAAAACGTACAGATACATACAGGGTGAAGGTAAAAGGCTGGAGCAGAATCTATTATGCTTCAGGTGAACAAAAAAAAAAGCAGGGGTAGAAATCCTGATCTCAGACCAAGTAAAACTAAAGATAGACTTAATTAAAAGAGACAAAGAAGGAAATTATGTCTTCCTAAAGGGTACCATAGATAATGAAGCAATATCAATACTAAACATATATGCACCGAGTGGTATAACATGGAAATTCCTAGAGGAAAAGTTCAGAGAGATGCAAGAAGAAATAGAGAGCAAAACTATAATAGTGGGGGATCTCAACCTCCCTCTCTCAGAACTTGATAAATCAAACCACAAAATAAATAAGAAAGAAGTTAAGGAGGTAAACAAAATGTTAGAAAAGTTAGGTATGATAGATCTTTGGAGGAAATTAAATGGAGACAGAAAGGAGTTTACTTTTTTCTCAGCAGTCCATGGAACTTATACAAAAATTGACCATGTGTTAGTACACAAAAACCTCAAAATCAAATGCAGGAAGACAGAAATAATAAATGTATTTTTTTCAGATCATGACGGAATAAAAATCACATGCAATATAAAGCCAGGAGAAAATAGACTCAAAACCAATTGGAAACTAAATAATTTTATCCTAAAGAATGAATGGGTGAAACAGCAAATTATAGACACAATTACTAATTTCATCCAAGAGAATGACAATAATGAGACAACATACCAAAATTTGTGGGATACAGCCAAAGCAGTAATAAGGGGAAATTTTATATCTCTAGATGCTTATTTGAATAAAATAGAGAAAGAGAAAATCAATGAATTGGGCTTGCAACTAAAAAATCTAGAGAAAGAACAAATTAAAAACCCCCAATCAAATACCAAACTTGAAATCCTAAAAATAAAAGGAGAGATTAACAAACTTGAAAGTGAAAAACAACTACTGAATTAATAAATAAAACTAAAAGTTGGTTTTATGAAAAAACCCACAAAGTAGATAAACCTCTAGTTAATTTAATTAGAAAAAGGAAAGAGGAAAATCAAATTGTTAGTCTCAAAAATGAAAAGAGAGAACTTTCCACCAATGAAGAGGAAATTAGAGCAATAATCAGGAGTTATTTTGCCCAACTTTATGCCAATAAATGGAGGAATATCTACAAAAATATAGATTGCCCAGATTAACAGAAGAGGAAATAAATTACTTAAATAATCCCATTTTAGAAAAAGAAATAGAACAAGTCATTAATCAACTCCCTAAGAAAAAATCCCCAGGACCAGATGGATTTACATGTGAATTCTACCAAACATTTAAAGAACAATTAACTCCAATATTATATAAACTATTTGAAAAAATAGAGAATGAAGGACTCCTACCAAACTCCTTTTATGATACAGACATGGTACTGATACCTAAACCAGGTAAAACAAAAACAGAGAAAGAAAATTGTAGAACAATCTCCTTAATGAATATTGATGCAAAAATCTTAAATAAAATATTAGCAAAGAGATTACAGAAAATCATTCCTAGAATAATACACCATGACCAAGTAGGATTTATACCAGGAATGCAGGGATGGTTCAATATTAGGAAAACTATTAACATAATTGACCATATTAATAACCAAATTAACAAAAACATATGATAATCTCAATAGATGCAGAAAAAGCATTTGATAAAATCCAACATCCATTCCTATTAAAAACATTAGAGAATATAGGAATTAATGGACTTTTCCTTAAAATAGTCAGTAGCATCTATTTAAAACCATCAGCTAGCATCATATGTAATGATGATAAACTGGAACCATTCCCAATAAGATCAGGGGTGAAACAAGGTTGCCCACTATCACCATTACTATTTGATATTGTATTAGAAATGCTAGCCTTGACAATAAAACAAGAAAAAGAGATTAAAGGAATTAGAGTAGGTCATGAGGAAACCAAATTATCCTTCTTTGCAGATGATATGATGGTGTACTTAGAGAACGCTAGAGAATCAACTAAAAAACTATTAGAATTAATCTAAAACTTCAGCAAAGTTGCAGGATACAGAATAAATCCACATAAATCATCAGCATTTTTATACATCACCAACAAAATGCAACAGCAAGAGATACAAAGAGAAATTCCATTCAAAATAACTATCGATAGTATAAAATATTTGGGAATATATCTGCCAAGGGAAAGTCAGGATCTCTATGAGCAAAACTACAAAACACTCTCCACACAAATAAAGTCAGATCTAAACAATTGGAAAAACATCAAGTGCTCCTGGATAGGTCGAGCGAATATACTAAAGATGGCAATACTACCTAAACTAATCTATTTATTTAGTGCTATACCAATCAAACTCCCAAGAAATTATTTAACTGACCTAGAAAAAATAACAAAATTCATCTGGAAAAACAAAAGGTCAAGAATTTCAAGGGAATTAATGAAAAAAAATGCAAATGAGGGTGGCCTAGCTGCACCAGATCTAAAACTATATTATAAAGCAGTGGTCACCAAAACCATTTGGTACTGGATAAGAAATAGAGTAGTGGATCAGTGGAATAGGTTAGGTTCACAGGACAAAATACTCAATGACAATAGTAATCTATTGTTTGATAAACCGAAAGACCTCAGTTTTTGGGATAAAAACTCACTATTTGACAAAAACTGCTGGGATAATTGGAAACTAGTACGGAAGAAATTAGGCATTGACCCACACCTAACACCATATACCAAGATAAGGTCAAAATGGATTCATGATCTAGGCATAAAGAATGATATTATAAACAAATTAGAACAATGTAGGATGGTTTACCTCTCAGACCTGTGGAGGGGGAAGGAATTTGTGACCAAAGAAGAACTAGAGGTCATCATTAATCACAAAATAGATAAGTTCGACTATATCAAGTTAAAAAGTTTTGTACAAACAAAATGAATGCAGACAAGATTAGAAGGGTAGCAGTAAACTGGGAAAATATTTTTACATCCAAAGGTTCTGATAAAGGCCTCATTTCTAAAATATATAGAGAATTGACTCAAATATATAAGAATTCAAGCCATTCTCCAATGGATAAATGGTCAAAAGATATGAACAGACAATTTTCAGATGAAGAAATTGAAACTATTTCTGGTCACATGAAAAGGTGCTCCAAATCACTATTGATCAGAGAAATGCAAATTAAGACAACTCTGAGATACCATTACACACCTGTCAGATTGGCAAAAATGACAGGAAATGATAATAATAACTGTTGGAGGGGATGTGGGAAAACTGGGACACTGATACATTGTTGGTGGAACTGTGAATGGATCCAACCATTCTGGAGAGCAATTTGGAACTATGCTCAAAAAGTTATCAAACTGTCCATACCATTTGACCCAGCAGTGTTTCTACTGGGCCTATATCCCAAAGAGATTTTAAAGAAGGGAAAGGGACCCACATGTGCAAAAATGTTTGTGGCAGCCCTTTTTGTAGTGGCAAGAAACTGGAAATTGAAAGGATGCCCATCAATTGGAAAATGGCTGAATAAATTATGGTATATGAATGTTATGGAATATTATTGTTCTGTAAGAAACAATCAACAGGAGGTTTTCAGAGAGGCCTGGAGAGACTTGCATGAATTGATGCTGAGTGAAATCAGCAGAACCAGGAGAACATTATACACAGCAACAAGACTACACGATGTTCAATTCTGATGGGCATGGTTCTCTTCAACAGTGCTGTGATTCAAACCAGTTCCTATTGTTCAGCGATGAAGATAGTCATATACATACAGAGAGAGGCCGGTGGGAACTGAGTACGGACCACAACACAGCATTTTAACACCTTCTGTGAATATTTCCATGCATTTTGTTTTCCTTCTTAGGTTGTTTTTTTTCTTGTTCTCTTTCTAGATCTGATGTTTCTTGTGCAGCAAGATAACTGTATAGATGTATACATGTATTGGATTTGTCATATAATTTATCACATTTAGCATGTATTAGATTACCTGTCATATAGGGGTAGGGAGTGGGGGGAAGGAGGGGAAAAGCTTGGGAAAAAAAAAGTTTTTGCAAAGGTCAATGTAGAAAAATCACTCATATGTTTTGTAAATAAAAAGCTTTTAATAAAAAAAAAAGAAAATAGAATGTGACTCTTTTCACCCTCGGATGAAATATAATTCTAGAAAACAGGGGCTTCACCTAATGCAATTATATATACCTATAATCTATACCCGTGTATATTTTCTAAAATATAAATTGAAACTATTAAAATTGGAATGTCATTAAAAGGAACTTAAAAGGAGAGATTATACCCATCTGAAAAGTTTAATCAGTACTATTCTGATTTGATTTTGCCTGAACCACAATCAAACCTCAAGTGTGATTGCTATCTTCAAAATGTTTATAGATTTAATCAAGATCAGCAAACTGATTCTTCAGTGAGGAAAAATCTAACAAATGCATGTGAAATGTTTATTTATGAAACTAAAATAAAATCCTTTCTTCATCCAATTACACTCTCACTTAAATTGGGATTGTTTCGAACAACATGACCTTAATTATAAAACATAGGAGAGAAATTAAAAACCAATTTTTGACTGCCTCTGAAATATAACATATCAAATCAATTTAATATGGCATGGAGAATAATGTGAACATATAGTCTAGCTATTCACCCAATAATAGGATATGAAGAGAACCCAACTTTTCCCCTGTACCATCAGCCATGTGGGGGTAAATGAGTTCTCCACTATTGTAAAAGGATATAAGATTATTCCATACGTACACAACTCAAAGATATTAGGTTGTGTTCCAAGGACTCTCACATAATGTATAACTACAATAGGATATTGCCCTGTTCTATGACATTCTCTAATTACTTACCTAAGAACAAAAAAATTGAGCCTTTAAAGAACACTAAGGTAAATGGCCTGTAAGCCTCTGTTTCTACAACCAGTCAGGTTCATTGTCCATTTACTTCTTAGCAAAGCATATTTTCTATTTCAGACTATTTTTGCCAAAAAGAGATTATATGTCTCCTCATGTATCTAACTTTAAAAGGACAGACTTTAGAGCATGTAGTCTTTCCATTTAATTTGTAGAGAAGATTGAATGTTTAAAATGAGACCTTGAAGCCCTGTGACCTATTTCTAAATCTTGTGCTTGAACTGTATTTCCATGCTTCTGGGAGCTCTGCTCTCCCTCCTCTCCTTTTATGTGTGCAAACAAACCCAATATCTGGTGAGTCAGCAACATTCTTGGATGTGACATATATCTCTAACCATATGGTTCACACATGTAGTTTGTGCATGCATATCTAATTTGGGGTCATGAGAAAGTGTGTGCAAAAATTATATTGGACACACATATTTGAAGATTGATTTAAAATAATTATCCTTAAATGTTTAGCACCTGCAGTTACATGGAGTTTAATAAAAATTCACAGAGATATAAATCTTCACATTAAATGTGAGCAAAAAATATAATTCTTAAGAGATTAAAATATGTCTCTTTCCCATATCAGGAAATATAATAAATATTATTTTATTAATATAATATCTAGTACTATATAGTTCACTATTTGCCTTGTATGTAATAGAACATAATTTTGTGTTCCCTAGGGCTTTATAAAAGAAATCTATAAATAAGTCACAAATAAGAACATTTTTGTTAAACACAAATTAAAGATTTTCAATTTGCTGCACCCATGATTAGTTGAATTGAGTCTACTGAATGATAGAAATTTTGCAGCTGAACTGAGAAGAAAATCCAAAATCCATTAATGTTTAATGTTATATATTTTATTATTACTATATTGGGGCTCAAGTTCATTCAGCTTTCCATAATCATCTCTGGGTAATTTTATCATCTTTTCTGAGGCATATATGCACTCCCTTATCTATCTAGTTCTGGAACTATGATCAAATCAACTCTGCCAGGCAAAAATCAGCCTTCTTGTGATTTTAGAGAGTTGCCTGGCATATGGAGAGTTTAAGCAATTTACTTGCCCATGCTCACCCAGCCAGTATATGTTAGGAATGGGACTTAAACACACTCTCATCTTTCTGAATTTTAACCCAGTTCTTTATCCATTAGAGTACATGTTGTATATCCTTTGTTTTCAAAGAACCAATAATATCATGGGGGATGTCCTGTCTTGTGGGTGAATGGAATTTAAGTGAAACAGAGTTGCTCTTTTCCTGATTAATTGAAATCCAGAGGAAAGACAAAGGTTAGGATGACTGGCAATTGCTCAGGATGCATTAGCCGCTCTAAGTACACTACAATGACTACTTTCTTTAGCTGCCTTCATGGCCATCAGCATAAATTGTTTTCACACTATGGGTGCTAGTCCTTGGGATGCATGGAGTTTTCATTCAGAGAAATAGTTGATATATATATATATATATATATATATATATATATTGACAGAAAACATATATACAGGAATGCATAGTAACAATAGTTAATATTAATATAAAACTTTAAGGTTTCCTAAGCACTTTACAAACATTTCATTTGATGCTCACAGCAACTCTTTGAAATAGGTTCAATTATTATCCCCATTTTATAGAAGAGGAAATGGAAGAGGAAAGGTTACATGATTTACCCAAGTCACATAGCTAGTGTCAGAGGCAAGTTTTGACTTGTCTTTCTGATTCCAAATCCCCAAATCCAACATGCAATGACAAGCTCACTTTATGACATTCACATAGAGCTGCATTCCACTTTTATTCTGTAGTAAAATTATGTAAATTTTATGTGGTTATGGAACTGGCTAAGAGAAGTAGAAAAGAGATGCAAGTAGAAAGATATATTATTCCTCAGGAAACAAAAAGAAAGATTTGAATAGACAATGGCATAAGACCCAAACCATTAACAGTAGGATACCAATTATTTTCAATTAAAGCTTTTTATGTTCAAAATACATATGTGTATAATTTTCAGCATTCACCCTTACAAAACCTTGTGTTCTAATTTTTCCCTTCCTTCTCCCCACCCTCTCCCCTATACAGCAAATGATCCAATGTATGTTAACATGTATTTCTTCTATATGTATTTCCATAAATATCATGCTGCACAAGAAAAATCAGTTAAAAAAGAAAAAAAACAAGAAAGAAAATAAAATGTAAACAAACAACAACAAAAAGAGTGAAAATACTATGTTGTGGCCCACATGAATTTCCCACTGTCTGCACTCTGGATGCAGATGGCTTTTTTCATCACAAGATCATTGGAAGTGTCCTGAATCATCTCATTGTTGATTAGAGCCATGCCCATCAGAATTGATGATCTTGCTGTTGCTGTGTATAATGATCCCCTGGTTTTGCTCATTTCACTTAGTATCAGTTCATGTAAATTTCTCCAGGCCTCTCAGAAATAATCCTATGGATCATTTCTTATAGAACGATGATATTCCATAACATTCATATATCATATAACTTATTCAGCCATTGTCCAACATCCACTCAGTTTAGAACCAATTTTATTTTTGTAAAAACAAACAGTTTTTTTTATCCTTTTACTAACCAATATGGCTACTACATAGGTAGTGAATAAATGGTAGACCTGATGTTGATTTACAATCAGGCAAATCAAAAAGCATTTGATAAGTCATGATGCTATTTAACTCTAACAAAGCTAATCCATGAGAAAAGAATGTATAACTGATTATTTTAAAAGCTATATACCTCCCCAAGTAATCCCATAAATGAACTAGAACTATTTTGTTATGAAACAGAATAACTCTTAAAACCATGTCATAGGCGGAGCCAAGATGGCGGAGTGAAAAGGTGACTTTCTGCCTCTCTTCCGATCTTCTCTCAAATCAAGCCTCTGAACTGATCTTCAAGTCAACAAACTCAGAAATATTTGGGCACAGCTCTCTGGAGAACTTCATATCAGGTTAGTCGGACTCGGACAGAGAGATAAATAGACTATCCCTGTGCAGGCCGGAAGTGAGGGTGGGACTCAGCTCAGCTCATCCTGGAAGAAATTCCAAACTCCAAACTCCAAATTCCAAACACCTGGAGTTTATCTGAGGCACTCAGGACACTCTGCCCTGATTGGGGACAGGTGTTCTGGAAGACTTGCCTTGTTTAAGGAGTAATTCGGACTTAGTCCTAGCCCCCACCGGCCCAGCACCTTAAGTCAACTCCCCGAAGTGCCCCAGGGCAAAGCGTCTTCAGCCGAGGTTTTTTTTTTTCCCCTACCTTAAAGAGATATCCACTCTGTCTAAAAAAAATGATGAAGAAGCAAAAGAGAGCTCTCACCATAGACAGCTTTTATCAAGGCAAAGAAACGACCTCAGATACAGAGGTTTCTTTAGACAAAAATCCAGAAAAAAACAGCAAAGACCATCACTGATCCCCGTTTCAAAAGGCCTTTCTGGAAGACTGCATAAAGAACCTCAAAAGAGAGCTGGAGGATAAATGGGAAAATAAACTGAAATCAGTGCAAGAAGGATACAGTATCTTGCAAGAAGGATATGATACTCTGCAAAAGAGATATGAAAAAGACACCAATTTATTAAAAAATAAAATTAGTGAAGTGGAAAAAGAGTGCAGTGAACAAATTGGCCAGTTACAAAAGGAACTTAAAAAGATAACTGAAGAAAACAACACTTTAAAAATAAGAATTGAACAAATGCAAGTGAATGACTCACTAAGACTTGAAGAATCAATCAAACAAAAACAAAAAAATGAAAAATTAGAAGAAAATATGAAATATCTCCTAGGAAAAACAACTGACTTAGAAAATAGATCTAGGAGAGACAATCTAAGGATTATTGGACTTCCTGAAAGCCATGATCAAAAAAAGAATCTAAACACTATCTTCCAGGAAATCCTGAAAGAAAACTGCCCTGAGATTGTAGAATCAAAGGGCAAAATCACCATTGAAAGAATTCACCGATCACCTCCTGAAAGAGACCCCAAAATTAAAACCCCAAGGAATATCGTGGCTAAATTTCAGGACTATAGCACCAAGGAACAGATTCTGCTAGCAGCTAGAAAGAAACAATTCAAATACCGAGGATCAATAATTAGAATCTGTCAGGATCTGTCAGCTTCCACACTGAAGGATCGAAGGGCTTGGAACCAGATATTCCGAAGGGCAAAGGAACTTGGATTACAGCCAAGAATAACCTATCCAGCTAGAATGAGCATTATCCTCCAGGGAAGAAGATGGTCATTCAATGATATAGGTGAATTTCACCTATTTCTAATGAAAAGACCGGATCTGAACAAAAAATTCCACACCCAAACACAGAACTCAAGACAAGCATAAAAAGGTAAAAAGGAAAGGACTCTTGAGAACTTTATTTTTACTAGGGGGATACTCAAAGTTTGGGGGTATAATTAACTAAATATTACTTTGATAATATGAAAAAGAGAACTAGAGGGGAAAAGGTGGGGAAAAGAGGGAAAAAGTGGTAAAATAAGATCTAAAAAAAAGGAGGTAAAAACAAGGTAAAATCACTTGAAGAGGCAAAGAAAACCTAATATAATTGAGAGAAAGAGGGGAGGGAGACGAGCACTGTGTAAATCTTACTCTCATCAGGTTGGGCTCTAAAAGTGTATATCAGACATTTGATTTCACATAGAAACTTGTCTGTTGCTAGAGGGAAGTGGGAGGGAAAGGAGGAAAAGTAAGGGACAAACTAATAGAAGGGAAAATAGAAGAATCAGGGGAAAGGAGTAAAAACAGGGGGAGGGG
>JAJPUD010002289.1:12277-75860 GCA_023553655.1 Myrmecobius fasciatus | reverse complement strand
GAAAACCATATACACCCAGAAAGAGGGACATGAAATATGGACCACAACGTAACATTTTCATGATCTCTATTGACATTTGGTTGCATGGTGTTGCCTTTCTCTGATTCTTTTTTTTTTTTCTTGTAGATAGGATTTTTCTTGCATAACTTCTCAAGCATTTCAACATTATTAACATGTAGTGGACTTCCTGCCATCTGGGGGAGGGGAGGGGACTGGGGGTAAAATTTGTATTGGAAAGCTTTGTAAAGATCAAGGTTGGGGAACTACCCATACATATGTTATACAAATAAAAAGCTTAAAATAAAAAAATAAAAAAATAAGGTTAAAGCTCATGAAGAGGCAAAGAAAACCTAATATAATTGAGAGGAAGAAGGGAGGGAGATGAGCATTGTGTAAATCTTACTCTCATCAATTTGAGTTGTAAAAGTGTATATCTGATACCTTTGGTTTCACAGAAAAACTTGTCTGTCGCTATAGGGAAGAGGGAGGGAAAGGAGGAAAAGAAAGGGATAAACTAATAGAAGGGAAAATAGAAGAATCAGGGGAAAGGAGTATTAAAAGGGGGAGGAGATCTAAAGGGTGGTGGATTGTTTAGGGGAGGGAGTCATCAAAAGCAAAGTACTGAGGAGGGGGGAAGGGAGAAAGGGGAAAGGAAAGGGGAAAACATAACCTGGGTAAATAAGATGGCAGGAAATAAAGAATTAGTTATTCTAACTGTGATTGTGAATGGGATGAACTCTCCTATAAAGCAGAAGCGGATATCAGACTGGATTAAATACCAGAATCCCACAATATGTGGTCTACAAGAAACACATTTAAAACATAGTGACACATATAGGATTAAGGTAAAAGGCTGGAGCAGGACCTATTATGCTTCAGGTGAATAAAAAAAAAAATCAGGGGTAGCAATCCTTATCTCAGATCAAGTAAAGGTCAAGATAGATCTAATCAAAAGAGATAAGGAAGGAAACTATATTTTGTTAAAGGGTACCATGGATAATGTAGCAATATCAATACTAAATATATATGCACCAACTGCAATAGCATCCAAATTCCTAAGGGGGAAAATTAAGAGAGATGCAAGAAAAAATAGACAGCCAAACTATACTACTGGGGGATCTCAACCTTACTCTCTCAGAATTAGATAAATCAAACTACAAAATAAACAAGAAAGAAACTAGGGAGGTAAACCATTTGTTAGAAAAGTTAGGTATGCTAGATCTATGGAGAAAATTGAATGGAGACAGTAGGGAGTTTACTTTTTTCTTAGCACTCCATGGAAATTATACAAAAATTGATTATGTGTTAGGGCATAACAACCTCAAAATCAAATGCAGAAAGGCAGAAATAGTAAATGCATCTTTTTCAGGTCATGATGCAATAAAAATCACATGCAATATAAGGCCAGGAGAAAAAAGACCAAAAGTTAATTGGAAATTAAATAATCTAATCCTGAAGAATGAATGGGTGAAAGAGAAAATCAGAGACACAGTCAATAATTTTATCCAGGAGAATGACAATAATGAGACAACATACCAAAATTTGTGGGATATGGCGAAAGCGGTTATAAGAGGCAATTTTATATCTCTAGATGCTTACTTGCATAAAATAGAGAAAGAAAAGATCAGCAAATTGGGATTATTATTTTAAAAAAAACTAGAAAAAGAACAAATTAAAAACCCTCAATTAAATACCAAATTGGAAATTCTAAAAATAAAAGGGGAAATTAATAAAATTGAAAATAAGAAAACTATTGAATTAATAAATAAAACTAAGAGTTGGTTTTATGAAAAAACCAACAAAATAGATAAGCCTTCAGTTAATTTGATAAGAAAAAGGAAAGAGGAAAATCAAATTGTTAGTCTCAAGAATGATAAGGGAGAACTTTCCTCCAATGAAGAGGAAATTAGAGCAATAATTAGGAGATATTTTGCCCAACTTTATGCCAGTAAGTTTGAGAATCTAAATCAAATGGAGGAATATCTACAAAAATATAGATTGCCCAGGTTAACAGAAGAGGAAATAAATTATTTAAATGGCCCCATATTAGAAAAAGAAATAGAACAAGCTATTAACTAACTTCCTAAGAAAAAATCTCCAGGGCCAGATGGATTAACATGTGAATTCTATCAAACATTCAAAGAACAATTAATTCTAATACTATACAAACTATTTGAAAAAATAGGGACAGAAGGTATACTACCAAATTCCTTCTGTGAGACTGATATGGTGCTGATAGCTAAACCAGGTAGAGTGAAAACAGAGAAAGAAAACTATAGACCAATTTCCCTAATGAATATTGATGCAAAAACTTTAAATAAGATATTAGCAATGAGATTACAGGAAGTCATCCCCAGGATAGTACACTATGACCAAGTAGGATTTATACCAGGGATGCAGGGCTAGTTCAATATTAGGAAAACTATCAGCATAATTAATTATATTAATAACGAAACTAACAAAAACCATGTGATTATCTCAATCGATGCAGAAAAACCATTTGATAAAATCCAACACCCATTCCTATTAAAAACTCTAGAGAATATAGGAATAAATGGGCTTTTCCTTAAAATGATTAGTAGCATCTACTTAAAACCATCAGCAAGCATTGTATGTAATGGAGACAAACTAGAACCATTCCCAATAAGATCAGGAGTGAAACAAGGCTGCCCACTGTCACCATTACTATTTAATATTGTATTACAAATGTTAGCTTTGGCAATAAGAGAAGAAAAAGAGATAAAATGAATTAGAGTAGGTAATGAAGAAACCAAATTATCAATCTTTGCAGATGACATGATGGTATACTTAGAGAACCCTAGAGACTCAACTAAAAAACTCCTAGAAACAATTCACAACTTTAGTAAAGTTGCAGGATTCAAAATAAATCCACATAAATCATCAGCATTTTTATATATTACCAACAAAGTTCAGCAGCAAGAGATAGAAAAAGAAATTCCATTCCAAATCACGGATGATAGGATAAAATATTTGGGAATCTATCTGCCAAGGAAAAGTCAGAAACTATACGAACTAAACTACAAAACACTTGCCACACAAATAAGTTGAGACCTAATCAATTGGAAAAACATTGAGTGCTTATGGGTAGGCAGAGCAAATATAATAAAAATGACAATACTGCCCAAACTAATCTACTTATTTAGTGCCATACCAATCAAACTCCCAAGAAATTATTTTACAGATCGAGAAAAAAATAGTAGCAAAGTTCATTTGGAAGAACAAAAGGTCAAGAATTTCAAGGGAATTAATGAAAAAAAAGGCAGATGAAGGTGGCCTTGCTGTACCAGATCTAAAACTATATGATAAAGCAGCAGTCATCAAAACCGTTTGGTACTAGCTGAGAAATAGAGTAGACGATCAGTGGCATAGGATAGGACTACAGGACAATCTAGGCAATAACTTTAGCAATTTAGTGTTTGATAAACCCAAAGACCCCAGCTTTTGGGATAAGTACTCACTATTTGAGAAAAACTGCTGAGAAAATTGGAAACTAGTGTGGAAGAAATTAGGGTTGACCCACCCCTAACACCACATACCAAGATAAGATCTAAATGGATTCATGATCTAGATATAAAGAATGATATTGTAAGCAAATTAGAGGAACATAGTATAATTTATCTCTCAGACCTGTGGAGATGGAATAAATTTATGTCCAAAGAAGATCTGGAACTCTTAATTGAACACCAGATAGATAATTTTCATTATATTAAGTTAAAAAGTTTCTTTACAAATAAAACTAATGCAGATAAGATTAGGAGGGAAGCATCAAATTGGGAAATCATCTTTACATTCAATGGTTCTGATAAAGGCCTCATTTCTAAAATATATAGAGTATTATCTCATATTTATAAGAATTTAAGCCACTCTTCAATAGATAAGTGGTCAAGGGATACGAATAGACAATTTTCAGATGATGAAATTAAAACCATCTCTAGTCACATGAAAAGTTGCTCCAAATCACTATTGATCATAGAAATGCAAATTAAGACAACTCTGAGGTACCACTACACACCTGTCAGATTGGCTAAAATGACAGAAAAAGATAACGATGAATGCTGGAGGGGATGTGGGAAAACTGGGACATTAATACATTGTTGGTGGAACTGTGAACGGATCCAACCATTCTGTAGAACAATTTGGAGCTATGCTCAAAAAGTAATCAATTTCTGCATACCCTTTGACCCAGCAGTTTTTCTATTGGACTTATATCCCAAAGAGATCTTAGAGGCGAGAAAGGGACCCTCATGTGCAAGAATGTTTGTGGCAGCCCTTTTTGTAGTGGCTAGAAACTGGAAACTGAAGGGATGCCCATCAATTGGAGAGTGGCTGAATAAATTATGGTATATGAATGTTATGGAATATTATTGCTCTATAAGAAACGACCAGCAGGACGATTTCAGAGAGGCCTGGAGAGACTTGCATGAAATGATGCTGAGTGAAACGAGCAGAACCAGGAGATCATTATACACAGCCACAACAATATTACATGATGATCATCTTTGATGGACATGGCTCTCTGCAACAAAGAATTGTCTCAAACTAGTTCCAATTGTTCAATGAAGTAAACCATATACATCCAGAGAGAGGTATATGAAATGTGGACCACAACATAACATTTTCATGCTCTCTATTGATGTTTGCTTGCATTGTGTTTCCTTTCTTCGATTTTCTTTTTTTCTTGTAGATAGGATTTTTCATGCACAACTTGTCAGGTATTTTAATATTACCAACATGTAGTGGACTTTCTGCCATCTAGGGGAGGGGAAGGGTTGTGGGGTAAAACTTGTAACAGAAAGCTTTGTAAAGATCAATGCTGAGGAACTACCCATACATATGTTATATAAATAAAAGGCTTTAATAAAGAAATAAATAAAGAAAAAAAAGAAAAAAGAGAAAATAGAGAAGATTATTGAAGTTAATATTACATATACCACCAGCGAATTTTTTGTTGTTTAGCTGCTGAATTGTCTTTATTTTCCTTTCTTTTTAATTTATAAGGAACAACAGTATGTTGGGAGAAGAAGAGTGAAAAATTCAAAATGAATTTGACACAACGACAGAAGTTATCATTTTAAATAGCTTTGTAATGAAAACAGTCAAGTCTATTTTAATGATTATGATCTATGGGATACCAGAAATATATTCTTTTGAATCAATCTGAAAAGTAGCTGATTGAGAATATTTTGTAAATTAAAATAAAACAATTAAAATCTATGCTGCTATTATTATCAAATTCCAGAACATGTTGAATTTGTCAATGTAAATCCAGATAAAGTCAACCAAACTTTTAATGTTTAAGTATATTTGCTTGAGGATGGGGGAAAAATTATTATTTTCTCCTAATCAATACACAAGATTTTTGTTAGAATTTTTTTTCTTTTGTTATATCTTAGAAACTAACCAGAATAATTAAAGATGATTATTTTCAAGTTGAGTATAGAAATAAAAGCAAAGTATTTTAAAAATAGCATGAGAGGTTCAAAAAAGGCCTTTGCCTAACAATGTGTTCATGTCTCTAATCCAAATGTTACCCCTTCATCAGCAGTTCTTAGAATTAGCTTTATAAAGTCTGTCCTCCATGGAGTGGATAAACATATATGGCACCATTGAAAAGGCTTGAGGAGATAAGTAGGAAAAAATATATATACCTTTCTCATTAAAACTATCTGTACCCATAGACTTTTATGTTTCCCAACTAGCCACCTGTAGTAAAATGCCACAATCACCACAGTGAATTTACACACACACATACACAGACACACACACACACTTACGTGATTTCAAAACCATTGACCTAAAAGGGCATTCATTCTTTTCTGATAGTTGGGTTCCACAATAGTATATGAAGGTTTTTGTTCCCTTTTGAAATTTTGTGAGACAAAGAAATACATGCCATTGTATTTTTGCTAATATTGAAAATATTATTTTATCCTAAAAATTGGAATGAAGGGAAAATTTCAAAATATTAGATATCTGTGACAGAAATCTAAAGTAGTTAAAATGGAGATAAAAAGTCTGCTCACATCCCCCCTTCCCTTGTGTTTAGTTGGACAAGTCAACTAATTCAGGTAATTCCTCTCTTTGCTTCGATTTCCTTATCTGTATAAATATGGATCATATTAACACCTACCTTCCATGGTTGTTCTGAGAATAATATGAGATAATACTCGTATAGTGCCTTGAAAAATATAAAATACAATATAAATGTTAGTTTAAAATAAAACAAAAATACAATGAAAAATAGAAGGAAAAAAAATTTGAAACTCATAAAAATGGCAGTCCTAACTATTCCCCCCTATCAAAATCATTAAATTAATTTAAGATAATGTGAAAGTAGAAAATTGTTCTTATTTGTATCTGAAGCATGGATCATTTTTTTAGTATTGTCATTAAAGTCAATGAAGTTGCTGTTGGAGCAAGGTTAAATATATCATAGAATATTAGAAAAACATACATGCATTTTTACAATATTAGTCTAAATCTATTATATGATCTGGTAGATCTATTTACTTTTATTATACTTTCCCACTAGCTCTAAATATGGTAAACATGAGTGAATGTTTGACATATAATAAAAAGATTATCGGATTGAATTTGAAGGATGGCATAGCATTGTAAGAGACGTTTGCATGAAGAAAGATTTCAAGTATAAATCTAAGACTTAGAAATCATTCCTCTCATACTTGGGAGCTCAAGGAGGCCTCTCCCTTTTCTTCTCTCTACTCTTTATCTTAACCCTTGATCCTATTTTACCTCACCTCCTCCAGGATTTTACTCCATCATTGCTTCTTTTCCATGTGTCTGAATCTCTCACTTTCAATTGGCTCCTTTCCTATGAATATGCTCTCCCCAATCCAAAAGTTTTCCCTTGCCCACTCTATCTTTTGTCTTGTTCTCTTCAATGCCAAACTGAAAAAGTTGTCTCTCCCTAATGCTTTCACATCCTCAATTCACATTCTCTTTTTCATAATTCTTGCATTCTTTCTTTTATCCCCTCTAACACTAAACTCTTGAAAGTTATGGATGATTCCCTAATCAGCACTTCCAATGACTACTTTCTCATCTTAACTTGATCTCTCTACAGTATGCAACACCCCTCCTTCTGGATTTTCTTTTCTCCCTTGATTGTAGAAATATCACACACCTCTAGCTCTCTAAATGTTGCTTTTGTTTCTCTTTTACTTGTCTTTTTGACAAAAGTAGATGTCTTCTAATTCTCTGTCCTTGACTCTCTTTCTACATTCTTTCCTAGAACCATCATATCCTTTTCATGACTTCAGCTTCTCGCCAGTGTAGATCTGAGTCTCAAATCTTTCTCCAGGCCCGAATTCTCTGCTGAATTCCAAACTCATACATCCAGCTCTCTTTATAAGACATCTCCACCTGAATGTCTGATATTTTCTTTGGCTCAAATTAATTCAAAGACCTTACTTAATACAATTTTGAATCTGTAAAGCACTTTTCATGGATTGCAATTAGTGGTGTCTCTCATATTCTCCTATGAGACTATATACATGATAAATGTTATGTGTTCCCCAATAAGTATACAGGAAGTAAATAATAAATGTTTTAATTGAATTTATATTTAACAAATATTTATTAATTCAATGATGAATTAGTTGAGATAGGAGAGGATCAGAAAGCATTTCATCAGAAAAATTAATCCTCAATGTCTATTAAAAGATATTAAAACATTAAGACATTATGATCATAGCATTCCTCATACCCAATAAGTACCCTCCTTATTTCCAATATGGAAAGTTCCTGGTCACTCAATATGCATACAAAAATAGGCAAGCTAAGCAAGTTTTTAACCACCAGTCATAGAGAAAGTTTTCTGAAAAGCTGCCAAATCTTAGGGTTAATAGGATCATTCAGATTGCTAGTAGAATGAAGAATAGAGGGTATGGAAGAGTTATAAATAGAAACAAAACAAATTAAAATGTAGGTATTTTCTGAAAGCCTTAAAATGTGTGTTCTTGTGCTTTGGAGTTAATTTTCTGTCTATGAACGGATTGTAAAATGAAACATCCTGATATTTGCCATCAGATATACCTGCTCTTTTGCAGATGAGTTTTGTTTAAAAGGAACTTAAGTGAGAGGTAGATATAATTATTTTTAAGAATTGAGGTTTTCTTCATTATTTGACAAAAGCGGGAAAACAATATGGCAGAAATTAGGTAGAGACTAATATCTCATACCATATACCAAAATAAACTCAAAATGGGTGCATGATTTAGACATAAAGGGTCATACCATAAACAAATTAAGAGAGCATAAGAGAGCAAGTATAGTTTAACTATCAAGATTTTAAGACCAACAAAGATATAAAAAATAATTATAAAATGTAAACTAGATAATTTTGATTATATAAGCTTCTAAATTTTATTTTTAATTTTTCAAAAACACCACCAATGCATCCAAAATTATAAGGAAAGCAGAAAAAGGGGGGAGGAGGGAAATGCTTGCAACAAGTGTCTCTGATAAAGCCTCATTTCTCAAATTTATAGAGAACTGAATCAAAATTATAAAAATCCAAGTCATTGCCCAATTGATAAATGATCAAAGGATAACACCAGTCAGTTTTCAGACAAATAAATCATCAAAGCTCTCTATATTCACATAAAAACACTCTAAATCACCATTGATTAGAGGAATGCAAATTAAAACCACTCAAAAGTACCACCTCACCTATCACAATTATTAATATGACAAAAAAGGAAAGTGTTAGATATTGGAGGAAACGTGTGAAAACTTGGACATTAATGCACTGTTGGCAAAGTTGTGAAGTGATCAAATGATTCTAGAGAACAATTTGGAATTATGTCCAAAGGTCTATAAAACTGAGCATACACTGATCCAGTAATATCACTGCTAGGTTCATATACTAAAGACATCTGAAAAAAGGGAAAAGGACCTATTTGTACAATAAAGAGCTGCTGTAGCTCTTGTTGTGATGCCTAAGAATTGGAAATCAAAGGGATGTTCATCAATTGAGGAATGGCTAAAAAAGCTGTGGTATATGATTGTAATGAAATATTATTGCGAAATGACAAGCGGGATGATTTCAGAAAAACCTAGAAAGACTGACATGAACTGATACATAGTGAATTGAACAGAACCAAGAGAATACTGTTCACAGTAAAAGCAATATTGTTTGACAAAGAAATGTGATTAACTATTCTCAGCAGTACAATGATCCAAAACAATCCAAAAGGACTAATGATGAAACATACAATCTGCCTCCATAGAACTTATATTGTTTGAATAAAGACTGAAGCATACTGTTTTTCACTCTTTCATTTTTCTTTATCTTTTATTCAAGTTTTCATGTACAAGATGACTAACATAGAAATGTTTTACAAGACAGAGACAGACAGAGAGAGAGAGAAGAAAAGAATTAAAGCTTTACAACATCATTATTGGTACTTTTGATTTGAGTGTGTTCATTCCTGCATATGTGGGTATGCTTGAACTATCTAAGGAATTCTTCTTGAGTCCTCCCTCCTTCTTTTCCTCACATCATTTTGTCAATAGTAGAGCATACTGCTATGTAAATGAACATTTTCTATGCATTTTGAAAAGGAACCAAACAAAATTAAGATGTGTGTACCTAATGCATAAAATATTACCATTCATATTGGATTATTTTAACACTAAAAAGAAAATATTTAAAGTATACTAAGTAATAAGTAGTCCACGTTTTTCTTCAAGAAAAGTCTTCACCCTAGAGAGTAATTTAGGCAACGATTCATCATTACTTCCTTTCTTCCCCTAGATGAAGATGATACAGATTAAGTTTATATTCACTTGAGAATTGTAGCCCAGCCCACGGACACCCTGTGATCCTTTCTAAACTTTGAAGTAAATTTCTCACTAATCATTAGCAGTGGATTAGTAATACTCCTCCAGCATTCCTGAGCTTGCACCAGCAAAATGGCATTGACAGTCTAGTTGTACCTGAGAGGTCAATTTTGGTTTTCATACCCTTCTTCCCAACCACAATCTAATTGGCCTTCTGAGGAAACCTTGATCTATTTTTTATTGTGTTATTATTCCCTGTCGATGCTGAGGTTATAAATCTACCAGGAAAGGGAACTGTACAGAGTATATGTTAAAGCAAGAACATTCCCCTTAACTAGCTCCTATTGTAGCTCTTCTTTTCTGCAGCATCGACACAAATGGCTTTCTGACAAGGACAAGCTCAATTAAAAAGAATACAGCAGAATTATCTGAGAACAAGAGGAGCTGCCTCCATTCTGATGCTGAAGTTTGAATTGATTATGTCATGTGATTTATCAGAGAGGATAAAGACACCCTACTAGAGTGTGTAAAATTACTAGCAGCTAGCTATTAGAGTTTTTAGAGAAAAAGTTAAAAATATTTTCTCTGGACTCATTTGAATTAAAAATGCTGACACCTTACTAAGTCTCACATCTTGAGAGAGGTGAAAGTGACATGAATGAGGATAGGCAAACAGATTAATCACTATACTAAGGAGTAAGCCAATGAAGATATAGCTTCCAGCAGCTCAAGCAGCTTTATGTAGGACAATGCTAATCTCATTTTGATATGTATTAAATTTAAGTGTCAGAATTTCTAGCCTGCATATTTTTTTGAATTATTTTTAAGTTGGATGGAACCAAAGAAAATCTGAATAACTTTAGAAAAAAAATTGCTGCATTAAAAGTAGCCCCCCATATTACCTTAAAAGTAAGCCCAGAACATAGCAGACTTTTCATGAATGAATGAATGCTTTATACTATACATGAACTAAAATTTTAGTTCTTTAGACTTGCAGAGTTTCACATTCTATGAATCTCAGTCATACAGCATTATCAAAACAATATAATGTTAAAAGATGGCATTTTTGAGACTTTGTGAAATATGCTTTCTTTAGTGAATCTATATAATTTGTATTTGGGGAACTTTGTGATTTTTGCCTGTTTATCTATGAGATCATGCCATATTGACAGGGTGGACAAAAGCCTCATACACTTCCCCAAATGTATATATGTCTCTTCTATTTCGATTCTCAGCCCAGCTAATTGTGCATCTAGTGTGGGTCCTAAATGTAGGCATTGAGGCTATAAGCTCTTTGGAATTTATGGATCCCATTAGGAGACATTGCAATGGTCTGGGGCTTTGGGAAATCAAAACAATTGTAATATATAAGCAGTAGGGAAAACTCACTATTATTCCCCCTTATATTTAGATTCTATATCCTCCATAATAATTGCTAAGGTGAGCATATACTTCCCTGTTTTATCATTCATTTGATATTCATAATTACAGGATCAGTATATAGGCCATATGACCAACAAGGAGCTATATTACATACCTTCCCCAGTATACACCAACACTCAAAAAATAAAGAGAAATCACAAACCCTCAGTAGAATAATTTAGTTAAATCCACAAGATAACAACACCAGAAGCCCAACAAGTTAAGTCTTATGAATTAACACTACAGAATATTAGTCTTTAATGCATTCAGTTATCACTTCTCTCCTACTAGACTCCATGGTCCAGCAGGGATGCACAATCCAGCCTGTGGGCTCCTACCTGGAACACACAAAGAATTGCTCCCAAGAGTTTGCTAGCAGGCAAGCCTATCCATCTTTCACCCACAATCTGACTCAAAAGATTTAGCTAGACTCTTCCCAGGCAAAGAAACAAAAGAAAAATGCCAGGGAAGGAAGTATGGCAGAGGTTATTGGAAGGCTCTGCAGTGGACCAGAAACAAAAGATACTGAAATACAGATGGAGCCAGTCCCAAAAGATACTTAGGAAAGGAGTAGAAGCTACTGAAAAGAATATCTGACAACATGGGAAAAATTGAAACAGCTTTGGAGACCAGGCCTTAAAGTGTGAACTCTGTCAATTGCTTCCCAAAAATCTCCTTCCTTTTACACTCACCTCTACGTTCTCTTTACCCTTGATGGTTTCTTTATTGAAATTAATGAATCTCTATACCGAATTCTTTGTGTGTTGGCATGGGGAATCTGTGTGAGATTAGGTATATAGATGTCCAACCCTCTTTCATCAGGTTCAGATAACAGTAAGGTTCATATGATCCCTACTCCTCTACCCCTTCCTCCATGTTTATTTACTCTTCTTCTCATGTACTTCAATTATTTTGGAAGGTATTCCTTTTTTCTTTTTTTTTAAAGCAAAACATCTCATATTTTAAATATGCTTCCATATGTACAGGTTGTTTCTTTTTTTAAAATATTAATTTTTTTCTGAACTTAAGAAATAACACAAACATTTCCGTAACATAATAGAATAGGAGAAAAAAGATGATTGCATATGAAACTGTAAATTTATTATATAGTTTATTATTCCTTTTACATATGTGATAAATTTATCATATAATTATCATTTTTTTCTTTTTTCTTTCCTTTCCCTCCTTCACCTTGGAGATACTTACCACTACACACATGCATCATCCATATATGTGTATATGTATGTATACACACAAATATTATTCTAAACATACTTTACTTTTTTAAATTGTTACATAAACAATTTGTGTTATAGGATTGTGATGGAATACTACTGGGCTATAAGAAGTGATGAGTTTGATGACCTTGGAAAAACATGGATAAACTTACACAGATTAATGAAGAGAGGAATGAGCAGAACTAAGAGAATGTAGGCATTAACAGTAATATTATTTGAAGAACAACTTTGAGGGGCTAAGCCATTTTCCTTATTATCAATACCCAAATTAACTGCAAAGGACCTATGAAGGAAGATACTACCTACATCCAGAGAAAGTTGCATACTGTCAGTCAATCAATAAATTTTCATTTTAAAAAATTGTGTTCCACTGTGAACAGATCCAACCATTCTGAAGAGCAATTTGGAACTATGCTCAAAAAGTTATCAAACTGTTAATACCCTTTGACCCAGCAGTGTTTCTACTGGGCTTATATCCCAAAAAGATCTTAAAGGAGGGAAAGGGACCCACATGTGCAAAAATGTTTGTGACAGTCTGTTTTGTAGTGGCCAGAAACTGGAAACTGATTGGATGCCCATCAATTAGAGAATGGCTGAATAAATTACAATATATGAATATAATGGAATATTATTTTTCTGTAAGAAACAACCAGCAAGATGGTTTCAGAGAGGCCTGGAGAGACTTACATGAAATGATGCTAAGTGAAATGAGCAGGACCAGAAGATCATTATACACAGCAACAACAAGACTATAGGATGATCAGTTCTGATGGACATGGCTCTCTTCAACAATGAGATGATTCAAACCAGTTCCAAGAAGAGAAAATAAATTACTTAAATAGAGCCATATTAGAAAAAGAAATAGAACAAGCTATTAATCAATTCCCTATGAAAAAATCCCCAAGACCAGATGGATTTACATGTGAATTCTACCAAATATTTAAAGAACAATTAATTCCAATATTATATTAATTATTTGAAAAAATAGGGAATGAAGGACTCCGACCAAATTTCTTTTATGATGCAGATATGATACTGATACCTAAACCAGGTAGGATGAAAGCAGAGAAAAAAATTATAGACCAATTTCTCTAATGAATATTGATGCAAAAATCTTAAATAAAATATTAGCAAAGAGATTACAAAAAATCATCCCCAGGATAATACACCATAACCAAGTAGGATTTATACCAATAATGCAGTAATTCAATCCACTCTCCAATTGATAAATGGTCAAAGGATATGAATAGACAATTTTCAGATGAAGAAATTGAAACTATTTATAGTCATATGAAAAGGGCATCCAAATCACTTTTCATCAGAGAAATGCAAATTAAGACAACTCAGAGATATCACTACACACCTGTCAGATTGGCTAAAATGAAAGGAAAAGATAATGAAGAATGTTGGAGGGGATGTGGGAAAACTGGGACACTGGTACATTGTTGATGGAACTGTGAGCAGATCCAACAATTCTGGAGAGCAATTCGCAACTATGCTCAAAAAGTCATCGAACTGTGCATACCCTTTGACCCAGCAGTGTTTCTACTGAGCATATATCCCAAAGAGATCTTAAAGGAGGGAAAGGGACCCACATATGTAAAAATATTTGTGGCAGCCCTTTTTGTAATGGCAAGAAACTGGAAACTGAAAGGATGCCCATCAATTAGAGAATGGCTGAATAAATTATGAAATATGAATGTTATGGAATATTATTGTTCTATAAGAAATGACGAGCAGGAGGATTTCAGAGAGGTTTGGAGAGACTCATATGAACTGATGCTAAGTGAAATGAATAGAACCAGGAGATCATTATACATGGCAACAACAAGATTATACAATGATCAATTTGGATGGGCATGGCTCCCTTCAACAATGAGATGATTCAAACCAGTTCCTATTGTTCAGTGATAAAGAAACCCATATACCCAGAAAGAGGCCTATGGGAACTGAGTGCGGACCACAAAATAGCATTTTAACACTTTATGTTGACGTTTCCTTGCATTTTTTTCCTTCTTAGGTTTTTTTTCTTTCTCTTTCTAGATCCGATTTTTCTTGTGCTGCAAGATAACTGTATAGATATTTATGCATATATTGGATTTACCATATATTTTAACATATTTAACATGTATTAAACTACCTGCTTTATAGGGGAAAGGGTTGGGGGAAGGAGGGAAAAATTTGGAACAGAAAGTTTTGCAAGGGCCAATGTTGAAAAATTACTCATATGTTTTGTAAATAAAAAGCTTTAATAAAAAAAAAAAACAGTTCTAATTGTTTAGTGATGAAGAGAGCCAACTACACCCAGAGAGAGGGCTGTGGGGAAATGAACGTGGACCACAGCATAGCATTTTCCTGCTTTCTGTTGATGTTTGCTTGCATTTTGTTTTCCTTTAATTTTTTTTCTTGTAGATCCGATTTTTCTTGTGCACCAAGATAACTGTATAAATGTGTATACATATATTGGATTTATCATATATTTTAACATATTTAACATATACTAGACTACCTGCCATCTAGGGGAGGGAGTGGGGGAAGGAGGGAAAAAGTTGGAACAGAAAGTTTTGCAAGAGTCAATGTTGAAAAATTACCCATGCATATGTTTTGCAAATAAAAAGCTTTAATTAATTTTTTTTAAAAAAATATTTGAAATGGAGCAATATGGGCAGCTTACTGAGATAATTCATCTCTGCATGTCCACCTGGGCATTCCTTGAAGACAGATTATGACTAGAACCAGGATTGGTTAGGATCTTAAACTGAATAACTATTATAGCTAATTATATTGATGCATGTTGTTTCTCCTAATAAAATGTAAGCTCTTTGAAGAAAAAAACATGTGTTCCAGGTACTGTGTTAAATGTTAAGGTTACATAGAAAGGCAAAAAGTATTTTCTGCTCTCAAGGAATTTACAATCTAATGTTGAAGATAACATGCAAAGAATTACATACACACAAGTTACATATAAGTTTTTTTGAAGAGAGATAAGAAATGAATATAATGAAATGTTATTGTTGTATAAGAAATGATGAGCTGACTGATTTCAGAAAAGCCTGGAACAAATTACATGAACTGATGTTTGAAACAGGAGAGCATCATACATTGTAATAACAAGATTATGTGATGATCTTCCATAACAGATTTAGCTCTTCTTGGAAATGTAATGATCCAAGACAATTTTAAGAGACTTGGGATGGAAAATGCTATCCACATCCAAACATTAGCATCATGATAAAGGAAAGAGTAGAAAGTATAGATTCAATTTAACATGCATTTATTAAACTACACAATGTCAAGCATTGTGCTAAACTTTTAGATTACTGAAGTGAGTCATAAAATATTCAATATTGGAGGGATTCTGTGAAGATGGTGGAGTAGGAGAGTAAATTTCAAGCTCTCCTTATTTCCCCCACAAACGGAACAAATTTGTTTTTCAGGGCAAACATGGACTGGTGAAAAACCAAGAACATTTGGGGCAGAACAGGGGTTCCCCAGATACAACCCAAGAGGATGTGAAGAAAGACTACAGGTCAAGATTAGCCAATAGGTTGTACAAATACCTCCAGGCTAGCTCTAAAGAAACACCTAGTGGGTAGAGCTAGGTGAACTGGGTGTGGCTGGAGCTTCAGCAGAAACTACAGAGACTTTTACCTCAGGGATTTAAGTTAGGGAAGACCAAGGAAAGCTTAATTTTAGGAACTAAGGGATGCCAACACCAACTATGCTGGAGAGACTTAGCTCTGGGAAAGAAGGAACCAGCACCAAGCTGTGCAGAAGCAGGGGGTGCAAGGATGATGCAGGCTGCAGCACTTGCAAGAGGGAGGAGTTCTTGGTTTGGGATTTCCATGTCAGGAGAGCTGAAGTGAAACTAAAAGCACCTCACGACTAGAGTGCTTACACTAAAAATTCTCATTTTATTATTTTTTTAAATTTTATTTTATTTGCAAAACATATGTATGGGTAATTCTTCAACATTAACCCTTACATAGCTTTCTGTTACAGATTTTTCCCCCCAACTCCCCACCCCTCCCCTAGATGGCAGGATATCCACTACATGTTAATTATGTTAAAATAGTTGGAAAATCGAATAAATGTATACATATTTCCAAACTTATCATTGTTGTGCAAGAAAAATCTTATCTACACAAAAGACTTATCAGATAAAGGAAACAACACAATGTAAGCAAATATCAATCAAGAGTATGAGTATGTTATGTTGTAGTCCACATTTCACTCTCTCTGGGTGTATATGCCTTTCTTCAGTGAACAATTGGAAGTGGTTTGAAACATTTCGTTGTTGAAGAAAGCCATGTCCATCAGAATTGATCGTCATATAGTATTGTTGTTGCCGTGTATAATGATCTCCTGGTTCTGCTCATTTCACTCAGGATCAGTTCATGCAAGTCTCTCCACGCCTCTCTGAAATCGTCCTGCTGGTCATTTCTTACAGAGCAATAATATTCCATAATATTTATATACCATAATTTATTCATCCATTCTCCAATTGAAGGGCATTATTCAGTTTCCAGTTTCTAGCCACCACAAAAAGGGCTGCCACAAACATTCTTGCACATGTGGGGCCCTTTCCCTCCTCTAAGATCTCTTTGGGATATAAGCCCAATAGAAATGCTGCTGGATCAAAGGGTATGCAGAGATTGATTACTTTTTGAGCATAGCTCCAAATTGCTCTCCAGAATGGCTATATCCGTTCACAGATCCACTAACAATGCATCAGTGTTCCAGCCTTCCCACATCCCCTCCAACATTCATCATTAACTGTTCTTGTCATTTTAGCCAATCTGACAGATGTGTAGTGGTACCTCAGAGTTGTCTTGATTTGCATTTCTCTGATCAATAGTGATTTGGAGCACCTTTTCATATGACGACAAATAGTTTTAATTTCATCTTCTGAAAATTGTCTGTTCATATCCTTTGACCATTTATCGATTGGAGAATGGCTTGAATTTTTATAAATATGAGACAATTCTCTATATATTATAGAGATGAGACCTTTATCAGAACCCTTAAGTGTAAAGATGATTTCCCAATTTATTGCTTCCCTCCTAATCTTGACTGCATTGGTTTTGTTTGTACAAAAACTTTTTAACATAATATAGTCAAAGTTATCTATCTGGTTTTCAATTAAGAGTTCCAGTTCTTCTTTGGACATAAATTTATTCCATCTCTATAGGTCTGAGAGGTAAACTATATTATGTTCCTCTAATTTACTTATAGTATCACTCTTTATATCCAGATCATGAACCCATTTAGATCTTATCTTGGTATGTGGTGTTAAATGTGGGTCACGCCCTAATTTCTTCCACACTAGTTTCCAATTTTCCCAGCAGTTTTTGTCAAATAGTGAGTACTTATACCAGAAGTTGGGGTCTTTTGGTTTGTCAAAGACAAACTGTTATAGTTATTGCCTAGTTTGTCTTGTGATTCTATCCTATTCCACTGATCAACTACTCTATTTCTCAGCCAGTACCAAATGGTTTTGATGATCGCTGCTTTGTAATATTGTTTTAGATCTGGTATAGCAAGTCCACCAACATCAGCCTTTTTTTCATTAATTCTCTTGAAACACTTGACTTTTTGTTCTTCCAAATGAATTTTGCTACTTTTTTTTTCTAGATCTGTAAGATAATTTCTTGGGAGTTTGATTGGTAAGGCACTAAATAAGTAAATTAGTTTGGGTAGCATTGTCATTTTTATTATATTCGCTCGGCCTACCCATGAGCATTTTAAGTTTTTCCAATTGACTAAGTCTGATTTTATTTGTGTGGAAAGTGTTTTGTAGTTTAGTTCATATAGTTCCTGACTATCCCTTGGCAGATAAATTCCCAAATATTTTATAATATCAACAGTTATTTTGAATGGAATTTCTTTTTGTATCTCTTGCTGCTGAACTTTATTGGTAATATATAAAAATGCTGATGATTTATGTAGATTAATTTGTATCCTGCAACTTTGCTAAAGTTGTAAATTGTTTCTAATAGTTTTTTAGTTTGAGTCTTTAGGGTTCTCTACGTATATCATCATGTCATCTGCAAAGAGTGATAATTTGGTTTCCTCATTACCTACTCTAATTCCTTTAATCTCTTTTTCTTCTCTTACTGCCAAAGCTAACATTTCTAATACAATACTAAATAATAATGGTGACAGTGGGCAGCTTTGTTTCACTCATGATCTTATTGGGAATGGTTCTAGTTTGACTCCATTACATATGATGCTGGCTGAAGGTTTTAAGTAGATACTACTAATCATTTTAAGGAAAAGCCCACTTATTCCTATACTCTCCAGTGTTTTTAATAGGAATGGGTGTTGGATTTTATCAAAGGCTTTTTCTGCATCTATTGAGATAATCATATGGTTTTTGTTAATTTGGTTATTAATATAATTGATTATGCTAATAGTTTTCCTAATATTGAACCAGCCCTGCATTCCTGGTATAAATCCTACTTGGTCATGGTGTATTATCCTGGGGATAACTTTCTGTAATCTCTTTGCTAAAATCTTATTTAAAATTTTTGCCTCAATATTCATTAGGGAAATAGGTCTATAGTTTTCTTTCTCAGTTTTCTTCCTACCTGGTTTAGCTATCAGCACCATATCTGTGTCATAGAAGGAATTTGGTAGTACACCTTCTTTCCCTATTTTTTCAAATAGTTTATATAGTATTGGGATTAATTGTTCTTTGAATGTTTGATAAAATTCACATGTAAATCCATCTGGCCCTGGAGATTTTTTCTTAGGGAGTTGATTAATAGCTTGTTTTATTTCTTTTTCCAAAGTGGGGCTATTTAAAAAATTTATTTCCTCTTCTGTTAACCTAGACAATCTATATTTTTGTATATATTCCTCCATTTCATTTACATTATCAAATTTATTGGCATAAAGTTGGGCAAAGAAACTCCTATTTATTACTCTTATTTCCTCTTCATTGGAGGAAAGTTCTCCCTTATCATTTTTGAGACTAACAATTTGATTTTCCTCTTTCCTTTTTCTAATCAAATTAACTAAAGGCTTATCTATTTTATTGGGTTTTTTTCATAAAACCAACTCTTAGTTTGTTTATTAATTCAATAGTTTTCTTATTTTCAATTTTATTGATCTCCCCTTTAATTTTCAAAATTTCCAATTTGGTATTTAATTGAGGTTTTTTAATTTGGTCTTTTTCTAGCTTTTTAAATTGTAAACCCACTTCATTGATCTTCTCTTTCTCTGTTTTATGTAATTAAGCATCTCGAGATATAAAATTACCCCTTATAACTGCCTTAGCCATGTCCCACAAATTTTCGTATGTTGTCTCATTATTGTCATTCTCCTGGATGAAATTTTCAATTGTGTCTATAATTTGCTCTTTCACCCATTCATTCTTCAGGATTAGATTATTTAATTTCCAATTAACTTGTGGTCTATTTTCTCCTGGCCTTATATTACATGTGAGTTTTATTGCATCGTGATCTGAGAAGGATGCATTTACTATTTCTGCTTTTCTGCATTTGATTTTGAAGTTTTTATGCCCTAACACATGATCAATTTTCGTATAAGTTCCATGAACCCCTGAGAAAAAAGTATACTCCCTTCTATCACGATTCAATTTCCTCCAGAGATCTATGATGCCTAATTTTTCTAGCCTTTTGTTTACCTCCCTAACTTCTTTCTTATTTATTTTGTGATTTGATTTATCTAATTCTGAGAGAGCAAGGTTGAGATCCCCCACTAGTATAGTATTACTGTCTATTTCTCCTTGCATCTCTGTTAGTTTCTCCTCTAGGAATTTGGATGCTATACCACTTGGTGCATATATGTTTAGTATCGATACCACTTCATTGTCTATGGTACCCTTTAGTAAAATATAGTTTCCTTCCTTATCTCTTTTAATTAGATCTATTTTTGTTTTTACTTGATCCGAGATAAGGATTGCTACCCCTGCCTTTCTTTGTTCGCCTGAAGCATAGAAGATTCTGCTCCAGCCCTTTACCTTCACTCTGTATGTATCTCTATGTTTTAGATGTGTTTCTTATAAACAACATATTGTAGGATTCTGGCTTTTAATCCAGTCTGCTACCCGCTTCCATTTTATGGGAGAGTTCATCCCATTCACATTCACAGTTAAAATAAATATATCTATATTCCCTGCCATCTTATTTACCCAGAGATATGACTTTCTCTTCCCTTTCCCCTCTCTCCCTTCCCCCCTCCCCAGTATTTTATTTGATAACCTCCTCCCCCCTTTAGAATCCCTCCCTCCCCTTTATACCTTTCCCCTAATCCTTCTATTAGTTTATCCCTTTCCTTCCCTCCTTTCCCTCCCACCTTCCCACAAGGAGGGTCAGGCCTTTCTTTGAAGCCAAACATGTCTGATATACTCTCTTAGAGTCCAATCTAATGAGAATAAGGTTTACACAATACTCATCGTCCTCCCTTCTTTCCCTCAATTATATTAGATCTTCTATGTCTCTTTATGAGATTTTGCCTTATTTTACCTCCTTTATTTTTACTTTATTTTGCCTCCTTCCCCCCCCCCTTTTTTTCAGTATGGTATCCCTTCCACCTCTAATTTCCTTTCCATTATTATCAAAGTAAAATTGAATTATACACTCATTCTTTAAGGATACCTATAGTAGAAATATAGTTCTCAAGAGTTCTTTCCTTTTTACCTTTTTATGCTTCTCTTGAGTTCTGTATTTGGAGGTCAAATCTTTTGTTCAGATCTGGTCTTTTCATTAGAAATAGGTGAAATTCTCCTGTATCATTGAATGACCATCTTCTTCCCTGGAAGATGATGCTCATTCTAGCTAGATAACTTATTCTTGGCTGTAATCCAAGTTCTTTTGCCTTTCGGAATATCTGATTCCAGGCCCTTCGATCCTTTAATGTGGAAGCTGACAAATCCTGTGTAATTCTAATGACAGTTCCTCAGTATTTGAACTGTTTCTTTCTAGCTGCTTGCAATATCTTTTCCTTGGTGCGATAGTCCTGAAATTTGGCCATGATATTCCTTGGGGTTTTAATTTTGGGATCTCTTTCAGGAGGTGATCGGTGAATTCTTTCAATGCCAATTTTGCCTTCTGATTCTAAAACACCAGGGCAATTCTCTTTCATGATTTCCTGGAAGATAGCATCAAGGTTCTTTTTTTCATCGTGGCTTTCAGGGAGTCCGATAATTCTTAAATTGTCTTTCCTGGATCTGTTTTCCAAGTCAGTTGTTTTTCCTAGGAGATATTTCATATTTTCTTCTATTTTTTCATTTTTTTGTTTTTGTTTGACTGATTCTTGAAGTCTTATTGAGTCATTTACTTCTATTTGTTCAAATTTGATTTTTAGAGTATTATTTCCTTCAGTTATCTTTTTTAGCTCCTTTTGTAGCTGGCCAATTGAATTTCTTGATTCAATGCATTCTTTTTCCATTTTTTCAATTTTGTTTTTCAGTGAATTGTTTTCTTTTTCCAATTCACCAGTTTTATTTTTCAGTGAATTGTTGTCTTTTTCCAATTCGCCATTTTTATTTTCCAGTAAATTGGTGATTTTTTCCAATTCACCAATTTTGTTTTTCAGTGAATTGTTTTCTTTTTTCAATTCACCAGTCCTGTTTTCCAGTTTTTGATATCTCTGTTGCCCTGATCTCAATTTATTTCCCCATTCTTCTTCTAGCTCTCTTTTGAGATTCTTTATGCAATCTTCTAGGTAAGTCTTCTGAAAGGGAGACCAGCTTAAGTCTGCCTTTGTGGCTTCATCTGGGATTGTTTTCAGAATCTCAGGATCTGGGGACTGCTCTACTTTTTCTCCATAGAAGCTGTCTATGGTGAGAGCTCTCTTCTGCTTCTTGCTCATGCTTTTGAGCTGAGGTATCTGTCACCAGCAGGGAAATCTGCCACAGTTTCAATTTTCCCTGGGGCAGTTTGCTGAGTTGACTTCCGGTCTGAGGCTGATCACGCTAGATCTGTACTAGGACCACGTTTTCAGCTGCTCTCAATCCACCCTTTACCAAAGGCAGATTTGCCAAAGCACCTGCCTGCAAGCAGAGCAAAGTGGCCCAGGCATCTCCCAGGGACTTCCTGGGTGCCTAAAATCCGCCTGTTTCGCAGCCCGACTTCCACCCCAAGCGCCCTGGCATCTGATCGCAGCCAGTGGCCAATTCCCCTGAGACTAACCTCTGTAGTTGTTTCAAAGTAGATTGTTGATAGAAGTGTGTTGTAATCCAAGTGTTTGGTGGAGCCCTCACTCCAAAACCAGTTCGGAAGCTCATTTTGTCTGGGTCTGAGGGAAGGTCTCAGGATCTCACAGAGAACGCTGTCTGCAGTTTGCCATCTTGGCTCTGCCCCAATAATTCTCATTTAAACAAAATGAGTCAGCAAAGAAGAACCCAAACACAGAAATTTACTTTGAAAACAGGGAGGACTAGGGTTCATCTTCAGAGGAAGACACTGAAGTAAAAAAAAAAAAAGCTTTTTACCCAAAGAGTAACATTAAGTGCCTCCCCAACCAGAAAGAATTCATAGAACTCAAAAAAGAAATGAAAAATCAAATGAGAAATTGAGAAAAAACTAAAAATAAATCAATAAAGAAAAACCATCAAAGAAAAGCAAGAAAATTATGAAAAAAGTTAACTAGAAAAAGTGATACAGTCTTAAAGATGAAAATAACTCTGAAAAATAGAATTAGGAAAGAGGAAGCCAGTAAAATTATGAGAGACTAAGAAATAACTAAACAGAATATAAAGAATAAAAAATAGAATAAAGTGTGAAACATATTATTAGAAAAACAACATATCTGGAGAACAGCTTACGAAGAGAAAATTTAAGAATAATTTGACTGAAAGCTGTGCCCCCCCCCCAAAGGACCCTTAAATAAATAATGCAAAAAAAAAGAATCTGAGAACATTATTTTGAAGTTATAGAACATGAGGAGAATATAGAAATAGAAAAAAAAATTCACTGATCACCAGCTCAAAGAGATGCTTTGTTAAAAAAGACTACATAGAAATTTTATTTAAAACTCCCAGAACAAAACAGAAAGTTTTGCAAGAAACAAGAAAAAACATAATTCAAATATACTAGAGCTACAATTAGAATTGTACAGGATCTCTTAGCAGTCACAATAAAGGACCATAGATTCTAAAATTGTATATACCACTCATCAAAAGAACAGGCCCCGCAACTAAAACATATCCAGGAAAATTATCCATAATATTGAATGAAAAAAATGGACATTCAACAAACTTGTAGGTTTCTAGGACTTTCTTTCAAGTAAACATGAACTCAATAAAATATTTAACATATTAGAGCCAATATCAAACATCAGTTTCAAAAAACTTTACATGGTCAAATTGTTTATGATTTTTTTACATGGAAATGTATACTATATGCTTAAGAGTGACATCAGCAATTGGGCAACTCAAAAAAAAATTGGGAAAGAGTTGAGTAGACTCAAATAAAAGCAAAAATGTTTAGAAAAAGCTAAAAATAGTAATTATGTCATACTATGAGGTGTAGAAGAAAAATAGACACCAAGGCATTTATAGGCAGCAGAAATAAGATCTAAAAAGGAAGATCAATAGTGTAAATATTGCAACTAGTTCAAAGACAATGGGAACTGCATGAGGTGGATGTGGGAAATGATTGTGGTAACTAAGAGATCTTCAGGAAGGAGGTCAATATAAAACTATTCTCTAAAAATATTCCCCTGAATTACAAGTAGAATAAAAAGTACTTTTCGTTTTACTTGATTTCAGTCCCTATTCTGCTATTGCCTTATTATATGTCCCTTAGACAAGTGATTTTATCTCGCTGAGCCTTAGGTTTCTTCTCTTTAAAAAAGGGAAGTTTGATTTAGATGATTTCTAAGCTCCCTTCTAACATAAATATCCTTAGGATTCTAGGTTTTCCCAAAAAGGACAAATGCCTCCAAACTGGAAGCATTATAGTTAAGAAAGAACATAGAATAAATATGATCCCTTTGGGATAGCCCACCAGGAAGTGGATCAGGTTTTAGTACTTGATTTACTATACCATTAGTCTTCTGAACTACGAAGGATGAGTCCTTCTTTGGAATCTGCCATATTCTACTCATTGATCCACAATAGATCCCTTGGAAGGATTTTACCACTCACAGTTCACTGGTTTTCCCATTATAAGAGTAACAATCACTACTGTAAGATTTTAGAAATGAAATCACTTTGCAAAGAAATTATGAAGAGACTTAATGCCAATACAAACAACAATGTGGAATAATGAAATAAAAATAATATAGGCTAAAAGAAAAAAAATTAAGGTAGAACTACTAACCACTTTTATTTAAGTGATTGCTTGTAAACATTAATTTTGCCAACATTTAACTATTGGCCAAACTATTAAAACTTGACTGTCTTTTTGTTCACTTATGTTTTTAGGTCAACTGGTCATTTTGTCCTTTAGCAACTGAGTCAAAAGTTATATAATTGCAGTTCAACCAGATACTATAATGACATTGCCTTGATAGAAGCCCATTGTGAACTTGGATGCTCATCACAAACTGAATTTTTCTTGAATTGCATTCAGATTATCAATAGTAATGGCTATCATTTATATAGCACCTATTATAAACCAGACATAACCTGGAAATATTATCTCATTTGAATCTCAAAACAACATTAGGAGCTGCTATTATCTTTATTTCGTAGTTGAGGAAACAAAAGCAAATATTGGTTAAGTGACTTGTCTAGCTAATAAGTGTTTGGGATTGGTTTTGATTTTTAATTTTTCTGACCCAAGTACAACACTTAGCTGACAAAAATAATCACATTTATTCTGTAATATTTTAAAGATTGCATATGTATAAAATCCTCTGTGATTCTCATAACCACATAGAGTAAGTAGTATTATAATTTCAATTTCACAGCTGAGGAAACTAATGCACAGGTCAAGTCACTTCTCCAAGGTCATACAATTAGTAATTGTCAGAAGTCAAATTTGAACTTGTCTTCCTGATTCCAGGATTCTGCCTACTGTACCATCTGCCATTTAAAAAAAATCCCAACCTACAAAGTTACAAAAGGCTATACCCTTGTTGCTCGTCTTAGAATAAAAAAAAATTGTGATTATCCCCTTATAAATTTCCAGGTGTGTGAAAAACTGAATGAAGAAGAAAAATAATGTTACATCTAGCATATAAAGGAAGAAGAAAAGAAAGAGAAAATGAGAGATACCTAGAAGGGAAAAGAAGAAGGAAAAGAATATGAGGAAATTGGAAAAGGGAGAATAAATGCAATCAATTGTTCATTTAATTAATAAACATTTATTAAGCACCAGGCACTGGTAATACAAATATAAAACCAAAACAATCTTTGGCTTCAAGAAATTTATTCTATAGGGGAATTCTATAGGGGAAACAACATGTCCATAAATGAGGATTGAAAAATATATACAAAATAAGTATATATTTCAAAGGAAAAACACTAAGTACTAGAAGAGCAGAAAAGGTTTCTTGGTTAGCATTTAAGTTAAACTTTCAAAAAGAACTAGGCATTTCAAGAGATAAGGGAAGACACTACAGAAATGGGGAATAATCTATGCAAAAACATATGAACAGTGAAAAATGCAAATGAGAATAAAGGTAGGAAAAATGGAAGAGATAAGAAGTAGAAAAAATACCTCAGACTAAAGAAAAGATGTCCTTCATGTCTTTGTACAACCAATTCAGAAGTATTCACAAATACCAAAAAGCAAGCCATAAGGGAAGAAGATTGTGGCTGTCCCCAATGGAAAATAATCATATTGATGCCTTCTAACAATGCATTCATTGGTTTATGAATCCACTTTCTTCCAGTGAGCATCACAAAAGGAGTTAACATCCCAGAGTCTATCATTTGGCCCTCACATTTTTTGACCTAGAAAAAAATGATTTTACATGTAAAAATCACTTGTAACCAGTTAAAGTGCTATTGATTATGCATCTTTGTAGGCTCATAGATTCATGCTGTGCTACTAATGTCAACTCCTGTTTTAGTTCCAACACTAATTATAGAAATTCTAAACAGGAGGGCTCAATAGAAATACAGCATCATGTCCAGGCTGCTTCTATCCACCTGAAATGTTGGACTTCTTTTAATATCTGTTGTAGATGCATGTGGAATAGCTAGGGATATTCTTCCCTGGGAAGAATGAGAACATACTAATGAGTTCCTGGCCAAACTCAGAGATGCTGTTATCTATGCTTAGCTCTTTAACAAAACCAATGGTTAGGGCTATATAGTATATGACAAGAAGAAGTTAGCAAACAAATATATTCCTGCTAGATTTGGAGTGTTTTATAGGCATTGTGGGAAAATGATAAATCCCTTTCTGCTGAATATCTTATAATCCAACATCCTACATGAAGCAATCTGAGAATTATTGGTCTTTCAGAACACACAATAAAACAAAAAGCCTGAATACAACCCTTTGGGAAATTATGCATTGTTACAAGATAGCAATATGACAGTTTTTCACTGGTGACAGGCAATTTTTCTTCCTATATAACTTGCTTTGGGTATTCATGGAAATTTTTTAAATTGGCTGGACATCAAAGATAACTCATTATCCTCCATTTAATTTTTTTCTCCTACTTTTGTTTATAGTTCACTATCTGTCTTAAATTTCTATCTTTCTCTTCTCATTTTTTTATTTCCTTTCAATAACCATATTGTATTTGCACACTTCTTCCAGGTTTTAATGTCATAGCAAAATTTTAACTCTAATTCAAGAAGAGGCATCATTTCCCTGAAAAACTCTCATTAGGCTCCATACTATCTAAGCTCTGTCTCTAATTGGTTTACCTGTGAAGAAGCAATTTAGTTTATGACCTCTTTGCTGAGTTTGAAGGATTTATGACCATGTGGTGTCAATGAAGTGTTTTAAGATGCTTTCAGTTTCACTTACTGGCTTAAGATTCTTTAAATTTTAGGAACCATATTTACTTTTAAAAGGTAGGAGTTTAAATATCCAATCATTACCCATCTTTCTATTTAATCTACCATCAAAAGAACATTTTCTACAACACAATATTTAAATCAAATTACTCATATGACCTGCTAAAATAATGGGAAAGTTATCAAATTATTTTGTTTTCATGAAAACAACATGCCAATTCTTCTTCTCACATAGTTCTCTGAGAATTTGTGTAACTCTGATCTGCTAACAACCTACATTATATACACTTCATTTTTATAGGATGATAGCAAGCATTTTTAAGTACCTACTATGTTCTTATTGTGGATAGTCAAAGAAAGGCAAAAGTTCCAGCTCTCAAAGAGCTCACAATCTCCTGGGGAAACAATAAGTAGACAACTATGTACAAACATAATACAGACAGAATATTTTAGAAATAATCTAAAGTGACTCAGGAAAAGCTTCTTTTATAAGATAGGATTTTTAGCTAATACTTGAAGGAAGGTGGGAAAACCAAGGGGCAGAGCTAGGGAGAGAGAGAATTCCAGGCATAGAAAACTTGTTGAGAGTATAAATGAGTGATCCATTGCCTCAATTTCCTCAAAAGTAAATCGGGGATAATAATAACACCTACTTCTCAGAGTTGATGTGAAGATTTAAAAAGATAACATTTGTAATGTGCCTGGCACATAGTAAGCATTATAGAAGTGCTGGTAGTAGTAGTAGTAGTAGTAGTAGTAGTAGTAGTAGTAGTAGTAGTACCTGATTTCCTGACTCAAAAGACAAAATTTCATTAACTACATGATTCTCTCTCCCCCTTTTTTTATAGAGAAAAAAAACTGAAATCTAGAGAAGAGAAACTTTTCCCAGGGTCATTGGAACATATGCTTCAGAACTGAAAGTACCTTAAAGATTTTCTATTTCATCTCAGAAGAGAAAATTGAGGTCCAGAAAGACAAAGTGACTTATACAGCTATTGAAGAAGTCAGAGGGAAAAACCAGGTTCTTGCACTTACCTTACTAAAATCATTGTTTATGATCTTTTTACAGGAGGAAAGAAAGCCAAGATTTCCTAACCTGAGCCATTAAGTCTCTTAGCTTGAAGTTTCATCCAATTGCTACATTCATGAGCATAAGACTGAAAATAGCTTTTAATGCTAATTGATGGAACATCTAGAGCCTTCAGGTTATCAAAATGTGTGTGTATGGGGGAAGGGGTGTCTCTCCAAGTTCATGGATACCAAGATGCTTTTTTAAAGGTAATCTGATCGTCCCTGTGGCTTGCCAACTATTTGTCAAATAGCCACTACCTAGTACTTACTTCATATTTTACTTATTTTTACATATTTTATATCACTTTACTTTTGAAACTGTGTTCTAAAACCAAGACTTATTCAGAACTCTGTGTGCACCATAAATTAATAGTGGGTTAAATCAGTTTGTTATAATTTAACTTAAAAATTTTTTGTTAAACTACTATTACATATAAGGCACTCTAGTATTTGCTGAGGACAGAGATGAAAATGAAACAGTCTTGTCTTCAAGGAATCTTCATTCTAATGGATAAAAACAAATGCAGAAAACTTGCTTCATTTATCTGTAGAATACTTTAAGACTGAAATGAGTTTTAAATCCATTGACTCTGGCAGCTAAGCTGCTGCTCAGGGGCAGTTAAGTGGTACAGTGGATAGAGTCCTAAGCCTGGAGACAGGAGGATGAGTTGAAATCTGGCTTCAGAAATATCCTAAGTCACTTAGCTTAGATTTGCCTCATTTTCCTCAGCTACAAAATGGGGGTCTTAATAGTACCTTCCTCCAAAAGCTGTTGTGAGGATCAAATGAGATAATATCTATAAATTGCTTAGCCCAGTGCCTGGCATATCATAGGCACTTAGCAAACAACAATTCCCTTCAACTTTCATCTCAGCCTTATGATATATAACATTAACAATAACAAGAGTTATTGTACCAATTTTTACAGGGGGAATTTATCCTTTTTTCAAGACAATTTATATATTACCTCCTTACTAAAATCTTTTCTAATTTTACTGAATAAAGAGTTCTTCTCCTGCTCCTCCAGGGATTTGCCTTAGAGCAGAAAGTTTAGAGAATAGAAACAGCCTTATTTTGGTGACACTTCCTCCAATGTTCAATTAGCATCTAATAGTTTTCTTCCACCTCAAATCTCCATCTTCCTCCCTTAGCAGATTAAAACCCTTCACAGTAACTCAGTATACACTTTCTCCCTAGCCTTCGGTTATTGCTTTCCTTCTATAGTTTTCAGTCTTTCCCCCCTCTTTTGGCCTCAATACCATATATTGTAGTATATGACTTTGGTGCTCTGATGTTTGGAACCATCTAATTACTTCTCCATTGGCTCTAATAAATAATACCGACCAATTAAATTTTAAAGTTCTGGAAGTAGAGAGATAAATATTGAAGAACAGACTGAATGACACATAGAAATTGATCTATGCTGATAAAATTTCAGAATACAAGTCTCTTAAATATTAGAAATGAGAAGCAACAAGATCAGCAGTGTACTTATTCAAAAATCTGAGAGCTTTTCATAGAGTTAATGACCAAATAAAAAACACAGCCACTAATTCGAAAAGTTCTATGTTTTATAGCAGTATTTCTCTGATTAAGGTGTTTTGAAGTGGCTAGGAAACACTAGCCTCAACTCAGTTCAGTTCAACAAACATTTATTAAGGAGTTGTTCTATGCAAGGATCTGTACTAGATACTAGGGATATAAATAAGGATGAAAAACTAGGTAGTTCTTGCTCTCCAGGAACTTTTAATATAATAAGAAATATATACACAGATAGCTATGAAATAAAAGAAAGTGAAATATGTTTGAAAATATGTAACTATAAAATAAAATAAAAAGAGATGTGAATAAAGGATAAGTATATAAAAAGCATTCTAGGTAGAGCTATAACTAGTAATTTTTATCCCTGAAGCAAGCAGAGGTAAGAGATTTAACACAGTGTTCAATCCCCAAAGTAGAAAAGTTACCCAACATAGTAACTTTGATTCATTATTAAATTCTTCTTTCAGTGACTTTCTTCTTCACTATTTCTACTTCTGCCCTTTGTAACCACAGAAAAGACATATAAATACTTCCACATATAACCATTTGGACCAAAAATTCAGGCCAATTTTCACATCCAAGTTAGGTAGTAATGGGCCTGGAAAATCCCTTTTTAATGGCATCTATTCCCCAGGACATGAAAATATATTAATTTCCTATCTTTCTTTCTTTCTCTAGTTTTTGGGACACTACTTTTTCCATTTCCAACTACTTCTTGGTTTCCTTTGCTAAAAAAGTCTACATCTTGCCTCTTAAGCATGGATGTCACTCAAGGCTGGCAGTAGAGGGATCTGGGGAGAAAAACTGAGCATCCAGAACTGAGGCAGAGAAGCTCTGATTTGGTTTCACTGAAGGTTGGCCCCACAAAAGCATAGAATCAGTAGAGACTTTGTGATTAAGCCATGGACCAAAGACATAGAGTATACTATTCAATAGGCTGTAACTAACACTGATGATTTTTCACACTCTTCTCTATTCTTCTATTACTCTTTTTGGAAGAGCTGTACCTGTTCCCTATATCGCTGTTTTCTTAAAACTTTAAAAGTAGCTAGATGAACCTGAAGTCAGGATGACATAAATTCAAATGTGACCTCAGACAAGACCTCAACAAGTTATTGTTATATGATTTTGTTAGATGAATCTGTTGCTTTTTATATGATTACTTTCTCTTTTAATTACCAAAAGAGAGAGTGATGGAACTGAGATTCTTATACAGTCTGTCACACTATCTGTGTGATTTTGGACAAATGATTCAATCCCTATCTGCCTCAATTTCTTTGACTACAAAATGAGTATAATAATATCTACTCTACAAGGCTTTTGTGACGTTTTTGTATAAGATATGTACAAATGAGATATTTGTGAAGTAATGAGCATTTTTTCCTGATACATAGTAGGCCCTTAATAAATGCTTGTTTCCCTTTTCCTTTCGTTTTTAAAATTTTTCTTTTGTTTTAAAGGCATTGCTGATCTGTGTAATGTATTACTCAAATGCAACAGAGAAAAGTTAATAGAGGCAAGGAAAATATTGGGAAGAGGAAAGGCTAAGAGGATTTCACACTTGCATAAGGTATATACAGTTCTGTGCTAGAGAATTGAGCTGGGAAATAATGAGAGAGAAAAAAAGACAGAGATAAAGGCAAAAGCAAAGAAACAGAGACAGAAAGAGAGATTCATTTTCATAATTTCTCAGAACAAGGTGAAAAAACTCAACCTTGGTCTTTTTAGGCAACTGCTTGGTTGGAGTGAGACTATTATGAGAGGTGCAGCCTGCACTATTTTTCTTTGCAATTATTTCTTTTCCTGAGGCCTGGTTTGAGAAAAAAAAAGAAATACTACAGAGAAGAACCTATAAGAATAATTGAAATAACTAGGACATAGTAAGTAACCCAATTCACATAAAAGTAGTACAAAAAAGCATTTTCCGTACCTTTGCTAAAAGTAGTAAATATAAGCTTGGGGAATTGAATTTGATTTTGTTAGATGAATCTGTTGCTTTTTATATGATTACTTTCTCTTTTAATTACCAAAAGAGAGAGTGATGAAACTCAGATTCTTATGCAGAAATGGCAGCTTGCTTTTTGTAAAGCTGCCAATGTAGGATCAGACACTTAGATCAAGAAAGAACTTTCGTGGTCATCGAATCCAAATATCTTATTTTTACTCTGAGGAAATTACTCTGAGACTTGCTCAGGGTCAGTGAGGCAGAATCTAGGCTCAGGTCTTTCAATCCCTGCACCTGAATGCTCTAGCCTTCTATGATTTCTCATGGCTCTCCCTGAAATCAGATGGGGATGGGGGAAGGGCAGGGAGTGGCTATAGTTTCAAAGTGTTAATTCTTTATCTGACCAGCCAGATCTAAATTAAATCATTTTTACATTTAACAGAATCCAGCATCTTTCAAGTCACCTTGACCACTCCACCTATTCATGTGATGATTTAAGGGTTAAAAAGGAAGTTAGGATCCATGAGACTTAATGATGTTCAATTAAGTACTAATAAAGACTGTCTAAAAATGTGTTAAACACTAGAAGAGAACCACATAAATGTGTGGGAAAATAGAAAATATAAAAGGATAGTTATGATATGCTTATGCTTAATTGGTCTGGAACCAATCCAGTCATTCTAATTTCTCATATTTCAACAGCAGAAAGATAAACGGGAGTGGGTTTGTTTATTTTTTAATTAACTTGAAATATGAATGTTTCCCTCTACATGATCATTTTGAAACTAGTCCTAGCTCAAAGAAATTTTTTATTGTTTTACTCTGTTATCAATGAGATTTTTTTCTTCTGAAAACTGCCTTTTCATATCATCTGATCATTTATCAATTGAAAAATGGCTTATAGTTTTATAATGATCAAATGATCATCCTTAAAATATTACTATTTCTATTTACAATTTTCTCCTGGCTCTGCTCACTTCATTTTGCATCAGTTCATATAATTGCCAGGTTTTTTGCTCGCCATTTCTTATAGCACAATATTATTACATCAAAATGTATTTATGTTAAGGACTTAGTTCCTTCCTTCTCCTCCAATAAAGGCACCTAAAACATCCTACTGAACATGAAGCAAATTAGAGGAGTTTCCTTGCCTGGCCAGCTTTCTTCTGATTATTTTTTTCCTCTTCCATTTAGAATTGGCATTATAACCATTATAAAATAGCAGTGGGTTGAAGGATGTAGGTAAGAGAGGGGTTTAGGAAAATAATGATATTTGATCATTTTTAGTGTGGGAAAATTTGCCTTCTTGGCCACATAGACCAGTCTCAATGACTAGTTGAATTGAATTGTTTATCAATTTAATTGAAGGAAATTATATATGAATCTATTTATAAACACTGTTCTAGTGTTTATAAAGAAATAATAGAGTAGATTTGCATATACAGACAGAAATAGAAATACATTTATGTAGAAATTTTTAGATATTGTTCAAATCAGATAATATAAAGATAGTCATCAAGGAAATATCGAGCATATTGCCTGAAAAAAATCAGTAATAAATGCAGGATGTCTAAGTCATAAGAACAACATTAAGGACCCACAAAATTCTCAAAGAATTTATGCAGAATGAAATCTGACTATAAATTGTCTAGAAAGGAAAAATGTCTCTAGTGGAACAACTTCCCAGGCAGCTGGTTATATACTGATTTTTCATCTTTTTTTTTTTGCTAAGGCATTTGGGGTTAAGTGACTTGCCCAAGGTCACACAGCTAGGAAGCGTTAAGTGTCTGAGGCCAGATTTGAACTCAGGTCCTCCTGACTTCAAGGCTGGTGCTCTATCCACTGTGCCACCTAGCTGCCCCTATATACTGATTTTTTAAAAAAATTTAACATTTTTTTTTAGTTTTGAGTTGCAAATTATCTTCTCTGAAATCCCTCCCTAATCTACTGAGAAAGTAGGCATATCAATTATAAATGTAAAGTAATGCAAAATATTTCCATATTATCCATGTCACAAAAATTAAGTAGCAAAAAACATAAAGAAACTGGGAGAAAGTATGCTTCAATCTTCATTCAGAATAAATCACTTCTCTTTCTGAAGGTGGACAGCATTTTTCATCATGGGCCCTTTGGAAATGTCTTGGATCATTGTCATGATCAGAGCATCTAAGACTTCCACAAATGATCATCCTCAAAAATATTATTATTTCTATATACAGTGTTCTCCTGGCTCTGCTCCCTTCATTTTGCATCAGTTCATGTAATTCCCAGGTTTTCTAAAACCATTTTGTTCATCATTTCTTATAGCACAATACTATTACATCACAATTATATATCTTGACTTATTCAAACATTCAGTAGTTGGTGGTTATCGTAACAATTCCTATTTTTTTTGCCACCACAAAAAAAGAGTTCCTAAAATATTTACATACATATAGGTCACTTTTACTTTTCTTTAATCTCCCTGGAATACAGATATGATACTGATTATTACTGGATTAAAAATGTATATATGCAGTTTTATATCCCTTTGGACATAGTTTCAAATTGTTCTCCAGAATGTTTGAACAATTCAAAACTCCACCAATAGTGTATTGGTATATCTATTTTCTCCACACATTCCTTCTAGTTTTTACTTTTTTTTTCCTTTTCTGTCTTGATAACCAATATGATAGGTATGAGGTGGTATCTAAGAGGTGTTTTAATTTGTATTTATTTCATCAGTAATGATTTAAGCATTTTTTCACTTGATTAAAGCTTTAATTTTTTTTCCTCTGAAAACTGCCTTTTCATATACTCTGATCATTTATCAATTGAAAAATGGCTTATAGTTTTATAAATTTGGCTCAGTAACCTACATATCTGAGAAATGAGGCTTTATAATAAAAACTTGCTATAAAATTTCTTCCCACTTTCCTGCTTTTCTTGTTAATTTTGGCTATGTTGGTTTTGTTTGTGCAAAAGCTTTTAATTTCATGGAGTCAAACTATTCATTAAACTTTCCATGATCCTTTCTCTTTTATTTGGTCATAAACTTATTCATATCTTATCCATAAATTTGATATGGATTTTTTGTTCCTCTAATTTAAAAATGATATTGCCCTATTTATCTAAACCATTTATCCATTTATCTAATTTTTTATAAACCTAGCTCCTATTATTAGTGCAATGTTTTGTTTTATTTACTTCAATTATACTCATTTTTCCTTTGATTTCTGGAATTTCCATTTTGTTGTTTAAAAGGAAATTTTCATTATTTTTCTTTTTCCAGTTTTCTTTAAAGTAACATGTCCAATTCATTGATCTGTTCTTTCTCTCTTTTATTGATATATATGCTTAGATATATAAGTTTTCTCTGAAGTGTTGCTTTGACTGCATCCCACAAATTTTGGTATGTTTTTTCATTGTTGTTTTCTTTAATGAAATTGTTGATTGTTTCAATAATTTGTTCTTTAACCCTCTCATTTTTTAAAATCAGATTACTTAGTCTCCTATTAATTTTTAATCCATGTCTTTATAGTTTTTTATTGAATTTAAGTTTTACTGCATTGTACTCTGAAAAGTGTTCATTTAATATTTCTGCTTTACTGCATATATTTGTGAGGTTTTTATGTACTAATTTAGGGTCAATATTTTTGTGAAGGTGCCATATACAGCTGAAAAACTTATATACCTTTCCATTTCTATTCAATTTTCTCCATAAATCTATCATAATTAACTTTTCTTATATTCTATTCATCTTAATTTTTTATGCTTAGATTTATCTAACTCAGAAAGGGGAGTTGAGGTCTCCCACTAGTATGCATTTACTTTCCAATTACTCCAATAACTCATTTAATGTTTCCTTTAAGAGTCTGGATATTATGTCATTTGGTGCATATTTGTTTAGTATTGACATTACTTCATTGTCTATAGTAATTTTTACTTTTAATTACATTTCTTTTTGCTTTTGCTTTGTCAGATTATAATATCTTGAATTTTTTTATAACTTTGGCTGAAGCATAATAGATTGTGCTCTGGTCCCTTATTTTAACTCTGTTTCCCTCTGCTTCAAGTATATTTCTTTATAACATAGTATTGGATTCTAGTTTTTAATCCATTCTGTTATCTCCTTTCATTTTAGGTACAAAATAATTTCATTCATACTCCTGGTTATAATTATTGTATGCATTTCTTGTTCAATCTTTTTTTCTTTGTCCTTCACCTTCTTTTTTTATCCTGCTCGTCTTTAATAGTCTGCTTTGCTTCTAACCACTGCCTTTCTTAATGTGCTTCCTTTTTTATCAACTTCTCCTTTTTTCTGTCTTGCCCCTCCTACTTCCATGTTGATGCAGATATATCTATACACTCAATTGTTTGTGCATAGATATTCTTCTTTCATTGAATTAATTTGAATGAGAATGACATTCAAGCACTGTCATTCTTACTATTCCCCCCACTATTAAAGCTCTCCTTTGCTCCCTTAAGACCAAAAGCAATACTGTTCCTCAAGGTACCTGATCCCTTGTGATTGAAAGCATCCTCTCTGTCCTGGAAATGTAAGCTGGTGTGGGTATAGATAGGAAATGATGCTGCCAAACAGCACCCCATACTGTACCCAGTGCTAGTGTAGGGGTCATCCAGAGTCTCTTTCTTTCCAATTGCCAGATCCTCTTATTGTCTGGCTTAATTCTACTACTACTATTACCTCCAAGGTCTTCACTTGGTGTTGCCACTGTTGGGAGGACTTTCCACAGAGTTACATACCTTTCCTCCCAACTTTCTAAGTTGTCTTAAACTGGAAAAATGTCTCACCCCAAATTTTAGTAGGTGCTACCATTTCAGAATTTGATTTGAGGCAATATTTTAAACTAGTTTTGAGAAGAATTTGGAGAGAATGAGACTACTTATAGAAGAAGTTCCACCATCTTCAACAAACTAATTTTTTACTATATTTTGACAGAAGCTGGAATTCTGACACAGATTTGGAAACAGTAGAATACTGGAGCATCAAAGAGTTTGTATATTTGTCTGAGTGATTTGATACTAATATCTGGCAAATGAATAATTTGGCAACATAGTTGCCACTTTAGGCAATTTAAATTTATAGATAATTTGGACTGGCAGAATTTCAAGATTATAATGGAATAGAAATAGAGCTAACTATAAATCTAATTGAGTTTATTATTTGGAAATTCATCTAGTTGGGAATATTAGTAGAGAAAATTATTTTCCTTGGAATTGTTATGGATATTTGAGGCCCATTATTTGAGAATAATTTTTGACATATGCCCTTGCAGTTCTGCCATTAATACTGATAACTGTATTCTGTGTATGTGGAAGGGTGCTACATAGAATACTGAAACTGAGAGACACTATGTGAAGTATTTTATTGATGTAGATAATTTGTAGACATATTTAACTGAGCCAATATTAATGTATTGATAACACTGACTTCCTAATAATCTTTCTCTGAGCTCCAGTCCCTATTACCAACCATCTACTGAACATCTTTAACTAGAATTCTTACAGATATTTCAAATTCAGTGAAAAGCAAAATTCAAAAAGAGAGAGAGCAAGTCATTTGTCATAACTTGTCTATTCTACCTTCATATTGCTCCTACTTATGTCCTTTACTCACATGGATGCCCCTAATTCAGATCCTTACTAAACATTGCCTAGATTTTTAAAATCACAGCTATAGAGATGGAAGGGACCTCAGAGGTCCCTAGTTCCATTCCATTATTTTATAAATGAAGAGGTTAAATGACAGGCCAATTCTGCATAGGTAGTAAACATTAAAGGTGAAATCTGACTAACTTTTTTCTAGTAGACTCCTCACTTCAATTATTTTCCATACAGGTGACAAAGTGATTATCCTAAAGCACAAGTCTGACTATGTCACTGGCCCTGGAGCTCTGTTACTTTTGGGATAAAATACAAAATTTTTTGTTTGATATTTTAAAGTCATTCATAATCTGGCAGAAGACTACTTTTCTAGACCTATTCATTTCTCCCCTTGAAACATTCAACAGTTTAGTTAAACCAGCCTATTGATTCTTCTATATACATGATGGATCTTCTCTTACTTGTTCATTGCCATAGGTTGTTCATCTTTTGTGCATTTGCATAGGCTGTCTGTCTCTTGATTATTTGTCCAGGAAACATTTGTCTACCTCTCCTTTCCCCATGCTTGGAATATTCTTGATTCTTACCTCTCTACCCCTTAAAATCCCAAAATCCCTCCAGTTCAAGTTCTACCTGCTTCAAGAGATTTTTCTTTACTTATCTAGCTGTTAATGCCTCTCTGATTCACTATGCATTCACTTTGCATATCTTATAATTTACTTTTCTTTGAACAGATTGTATTCCATTCCTTACAGTAGAAAATGAGTTCCCTGAAAGCAAAGATTGTCTTGCTTTTACTTTTTTAATTCCACTGCTGAACACTGTGCCTAAGGCATAGACATTATAGAATCCTTGTTAATTGATTTATTGATTTTAGTTTTTGCTTTAAACTTTTTATTAATTTATTTCACTTGGATATGTGTAATTTGTGGTAAGAGTTGGGGTGAGTGATTGTGAACCCAAATGTTACACTGGTATTTATGCAAATTCATGAATAATTAAGGAAGGGCCCCGTCATAATGAATAGACCTCTAATGGAAGAGTTTTAGAAGACCTTGAATAAGGATTTCATAGAAAGGGGGATCAAAGATGAATTGTAGATCTGTTGGTATCTGATGAAGTTCCAATATCTATAAGATCATAGATCCTTCCAAATGTGGCCCATTTAAGCTATGTTACACCTTTATTCTAATTTGTACTACTAGTGCTGAGTTAGATCCCCAGATTTTGTCTACATGCCCTCTGGGGGTATGTATTCTAGGGTTAACCCTCAGGAATCAGAACAATTCTTTTACACTTCAGCTCCACCCTGCACTGGTAGTGAGTTCCTCCTCATCAAAATTATCTTTTGAGAACCAGTTTAGTTAGTTAGCCTTAAGTAGGGAGATATTTACTAAGATATTAAGATACAAGAACTGTTGATGTAAAATATCTGTGGCATTCTCTATAGCTAGAACATACAGAGCCTAAGGGAAAATGGACTCAACTTAAAGAACTTGTGTAGCAAAGTGGTAACATCCAGGTCCTCTTTGTTGGCAGTTCTTTTCTGCATTTGTGGAATATTTAAGAAGTTACCTTTATGAATAGCACATCTACATCCATCTTTGTTGTTGGCTGTTGTTGGCTCTTGATACAGACACTGATTCAGACAGCTGAGACCACTTATGAGAAGATGGGAAGTCCAACATCATCCAGGTCCTTCCAAACTGGAAAGTCATCTTCTAGTCAAAGTCAGGGGAAGCAAATGGAGGGAGGAGAGTATAAGAAGATCTGGCCACATTTGCTCCAATATGTCTATCAACCTTCCATTCCAGCTAGCCCAATGCTTTTATACCCAACCAAGAGAGTTTACTAAAATTTTACAGTGATTAGAACAGACCTCTTATTCTTTCCTTCATCAAACAGCTTTTAAAAATTTGTTGTTTTTCAATTGTTCAGTTGTGTTTCACTCTTCATGACTCCATGGATCATAGTGTCCAAAAGGTTTTCTTGGCAAAAATACTGGAGTGCTTTGCCATTTCCTTCTTCACCCTGCAGAGACTTTTTACAATATAGTCTTTTGATTGATTTAAGACATGTACTTACCTAGTTCTTTGTCCTTCCTTTTCAAAGAGAAAAACTGACACGACTCTGGGTGTGAACTGGAGTTGTGAGACAAAGTTGCACAAAGTTATCAACCTCAGTCTCTTTTTCTGAGTCACAGTTGGAAAAAAAAAAAAGTCAAAACACTGTTAATGGCTTGGGATGCAATGGTTTACCCTAGCATCTTTGTTGCCTGATCATACTCTAAGGGATTCATAGCATGGCTTCAGCCACCTTCGTGACCATTGGAAAAAAAATTTTCATCATCTACCCATTCTACCCAGCAATGCTAGACAGCCCCCCTAATTCGCCTATAGGTGTAAAGCCCATTGTTTCCTCTCAACCTGGTTTAACCTGTTTGCTGAGACATCTTACATGGATGTGGCCACTGTACATATTACAGCTTCTTGGACTCACAGATGAGAGTTGGGTAAATCAAGGGGACACCAGTCTGCATGAGCAGCTATGAAAAGAGCTTTTCCAGTCCTCCCATCAGAGGTATTAGTCCTTCTACACCCTGTTACTTAAGTAAAATGGGGTGGTTTTAATTCCACCCTTGCAAAAATATTAAGGTAAAGTTTATTTTATAGTTGTGATTTGTTACAAAGGGTTTTTAATATCTTTTGAAATTTCTGTCTATTGTGGGAACTGACAAAACAATACAATTAAATTTCCTTGGATAAAGGAAATGGGCATAGGATTGTGAACTATAATCTAGAGTAAACCCTGCCTAATGGTCCAGGCAAGTATCACTTTGAGAAGTCATTAACCTCAACTATGAGCAAAAGATTAAAATGATTCTTCAAGATCTAATAACCCTCATTTAGGGTCAGAGGTAAATTCTCCTAAATGAAATCTTAAGAAAAGGGGACACAGAATTAAAAAAAAATAAATCATTGATGTTACTTCACAATTATTCCTTTAATCCTGACCTTTAACTAAAGAAGTTTGAAGCAAGTAAACCAATGTGTTGGCCATTTTGACAATATATACTTTATTCTGCATCTATAATTAATTTTTTCTGATTTTCTGTATGTTTTTAGTCAGTCTTTTAACGTCAGTATTAGAGTTGCATTGGTCAGAATTCTAATGCCTTGGAATATTTGGGTTTTTTTTTTCCTCCCTTGTAGTTATTGTGTAAATGATTCTCTTGGGATTGCTTACTTTGTTCTACATCAGTTCATGTTTTCCCAAGTTTTTTTTTTAATCCTTCATATTTCTTGTAACAAATAATATCATAACAATAATATATAGTAATCCACTATAATTTGTTCAGTCATTAAATATAATCATTTTGTTTATTCTGTTCCACAAACAAAATATCTAAGCTCCAGGCCTTTTCCCTGGCTGTCCCTCATGCCTGGAATTCTCTCCCTCACTTCAATTTCTGCCCTGGCTTCCTTTACAATCCAATTAAAATCCTACTGTCTACAAGATGCCTTCCTTTTAATCCTAGTGATTTCCCTCTGTTGATTATTTCCCATTTATACTGTCCATAGATTGTTTTTTTTTTAATATTTGATTGCATGTTGTTGTCCCTATTATATTATAAACTCTTTGAGAACAGATATTGTCTTTTGCTTCTTTTTACATCCCCAAGGTTGCCTAGCATATAATAGGTAATAAATGTTTATTGATGGATGGATGGATTTCAGCTACTAAAAAGTATTAATTTTTACCTATATGTATATGTATACAGTATATATATATATGTATACATATATATATATGAGTGTGTATATATAATAAATTTACAGATACATGTATAGATATACATATATAGTAGACATGTGAGTATGGGCATACATATACATTTAGATGTATATGTCTGTACAAACTACATATTTTGGTAACCCAAATCTGATTCATCCATTCAAATTGATCCATCCATCATTTGTGTATATACAGACATGCATGCACAAAATAACCATGCATATATACACATATGCATGCACATACACATATGTACATATATGTATGCACACATATAGACAGAGATAGAGAAACACAGAGAGATAAGCTTTCACTCTTTTTCACTTTGAACTTCCCGGGGCAAAATCAGTAGCGACATAGCTGCATTGAATAGTATGTGCTTTTCTAGTATAGTTCAAAGTTGTTGTCCAAATCAATTCGAAAGCTCCATCAATAATATTTTTGGTATTTTTTTACAGTCATTCTAACATATTAATTTTTATAGGCTAAGTTAATGTATGTAAGGTGAAACATCAGATGTTTTAATTTCCTTTTTTATTACTTGCAGCATTCTTTCATCTATTTTGTCTAGTTTTGATTTCATTTTTTGAAGACTATATTTATATCCTTAATCATTTCTCATTTGAGTAAATGACTTGATTATTTGATAGCAATTCTCTGTACATCAAATCTTTATCAGTAATATTTGATATGATTTCCAACCACCCTATAGCTTCTTTTTCTAATTATAGATGGATTAATTTTGCTGTCATCTAATGTAAAGATTATATAAATATTATATTATAAAGATTAATCTGTTTCATTTAAGTTTTCAAGTTTTTGAGCATATAATTAATGTAATTTCTTAGAATATCCTCTAGTTTCTCTTCATTTGTTGGAGGGAAAATCTCCCAAATTAAACCATGCTGTAGGGTATTTTTTTTTAATTTGATAAATAAGATATTTTCTCAGTCACCTTGAATTTTTTCATTTGAGCATCCATCAAAAATTCTATATTTCAGAGCAGAAAAATAGCCATCAACGTTTGCAATTCTTTTTTGTTTCCTAATTTTGTTTATAGCAATATGTTGTACATTTACCAACAGTTAAATTAATGTTTATAGATGCATAAATGCAAATAGGAAAGTGCCTTTCTTAAGCACCTACTGTATGCAAAGTATGTATACTCTGTGCTATAAACCCAGAAGATACAAAATAGAAAAACAGAGAAAATCCCTGCATTCAGGAGCTTATATTGTATTAAGGATGACAACACATATATAAGTTTCAGTTTCAACTCGAGATAGTAAAAACCTATGGGCATAGAGTATAGCAATAGAGCTGATTTTGATTCTTACCAAACCCTTGATAAACTGATCCTACAAATGTAACTCAGACCAAGTTCTTTCAAAGAAAAAATCTCTGTTGAGAAGAGGTTTCTTATTTTCAAACTCTTTGGCTTGTCAAAAAATCCCCAACTTTTACATCCATTCAATGATACTAATTAAAAAAAAAAACTCATGGTTCAATATTAGAGGATTTTCCTCCCCCTTCAAATAAGGGAGAACTTAAAAAGTATTCAATGTATAATATTAATTAAGTATGATTTAGATAATTTACTTCTATGCTTAACCAAAAAGTATCACAACATCCATTAAAAGAATGATTAGATCAAAATTCAGTAACATTCAGCTATAACCCTCTTCAGTCTATTATTATAATCATTTAAGAAGCTAAAATTTAAATCTCATCAGATCATAAAGCAAATTTGCAATCGTATTAATCAGGCGTTTGATATGTAATGAGATGAGGTGAAAAATATTGCATTCCCTGGGCACCATCGGATCAAATGGCTAACCTTGAATCAATTTTCTACACACTGGCCACCACCTCTGCTATTGCTATGACAACAAATAATGGATGATGAACTTGTAATCCTCAAGATCTAAATTCAAAACTATCTATTCAAGTAAATAAAAAAGTAGAAGCAAGGAAGCCCTACAGTAGCTATCTCACAAAGGATATTATGAGGATATGGCACATGTAAAGAGCTGTCATCCCATGTCAGTTTTTCAATTATTCAAGTTTAAGCTGAGATATCAACAATTTTGCTGTCAAGAAAAATACCCAAAGCAGAGCCTAGATGATCTGTGTGATTATGGAGATGTCCATTGAGCTTCAAATTTTATTTTGATGTTATAGTTAAAAAAAGATGGCAAACAAACAGTAACCTTGCCAGGCAAAATGGGATTTTTTTTTGGGGGGGGGCTTTTTTTTTAGCACTTACAAATAAAAACTCTTTAGTCAAAGACTAGCTGCAACAATGCCTCTTCCATTAAACCTAACCTGATTATTATGGGTGAAAGTATTTTCTTCTGAAATTTTCTGGATCTTTCCTCTGCCTTTTCTCTATACTACTTCCTTTGGTGATCTCATGTGTGAAAGTATTAGATGAAAGTACTCTCTTATCATTTTTATGCTAATGATTCTCAGATCTATCTTCCCAGTCCCAATCTCTCTGCTGACCTCTAATCTTTCATCTCTAACTGCCTTTTGGATATCTCAAATTCTCCCTCCTTCTTCCTCCTCTCTTTCCCTCTCTCCCCCCTCCCTCTCCTTCCCTCTTTCCTTCTCTCTCCTTTCCTCCCTTCTTCTCCCTCCCTCTCCCTTTTTCCCTTCCTCCCACCCCCCCCTCTCTCTCTCCTTTCTTACCGTAATTACTAACCATTTTAAATCTCAACTAAAATCCCACCCTCAGGAAGCCTTCCCCGACTCCTCCTCTTAATTCCAGTGTTTTCTCTCTTTAAATTATTTCCTATTTATTCTGTATTTAGCTTGCTTTGGATATATTTTCTATGTTGTCTCTCCCAACAGATTACAAACTCCCCAAAGGCAGGGATTGCTTTTTGCCTCTCTTTTGTATCCCTAGCACTTAGCACATAGTAGGCCCTAAATAAATTTTTATTGAATGAATCAACTACCAAAGATATGGTGAGTGATAAATATATGATATCTAAAAATGAGATCTCATAGCTTCTCTAATCTAAATGTTCATTTTAAAGACAGGGAAGCTAAAATCCAAACATGGATAAATTCCCACAAAATGTAAATGCCAGAGACTGGTTTAGAATCCAGGTCCTCTGCCTCCATAGGCAGCTCTTTTATTACATTCTAATGCCTCCACACCCTCTTTTCTATTTGAAAATAGAAGCAAATGAGAGAAAGAGATGTTCTTATTTTGAATCTTTTATATCCTCAGCACTTAGTGGACCTGATGCTTTTTCTATGAATATTTATTTCCCTACAACATTTATCCAGTCATAACCATAAAAACTTAGGTTTATATTCAATCTTCAGACACTGAGAGATCTTAACACTCTAATCAATGCAATTACCAACCACAATTCTAGAGGACAATAAAGAAGCATGCTACAGAGATCTGATGGACTCAGGATATAGAATGAAACACATTTTCTAGAATTCACTGATGCAGAAATTTGTTATTCTTCATTTTTCATATTTGTTGCAACCTTTTTTTCAATTAAGTAGGAGGGAGGAAAAATTATTTTTTGTTTACTGAAAAAAAAATCAAATTAAAAAAAAATAACACCCTAATGAGATCCTGCAGGGACAGGCATAGCATCCCAAAGTTCCTGTCAAGCAATCTGTTTCTTAACTTAATCAAAAGGCAGTATCATGAAAGCCCTGGTTTCATTTCCTTGCTTTTCTTTTCTGGCAGGAAAATCACTCTTTCATTAAGGATGAATTTGCAGATGTAAAGTAGACTCCACATTCTGGCCCACTTGTTTTCAGCGCCCTTCTCAGAAAATAAAGACTAAACAAACACAAGGATGGTATCAGTCTACAAGTTCACATCTGTTGGGTGGGATTGTTTTCCCACTAATCTCTAAAGAATCATCATATTCAGTGAAATCACAAATAGACATTAACATATGCCTTTGTGTTTCATTTGGCACGTGCCTGGATTTGGGGACACTTTAGACCCAAGAACATCCTTTGGAGAATATCTACCAATGAAGGTTTCCCAAGGCACCAAGACTGATTCTCAGCAGCCACAGAGGAATTGCGAAAGAGAGATGGAGAGATGACAACATGCCAGTAATCACTGTAAGGAAAATCTCCCTTTTGCAGCCCCCAGGGATTCTTAGCCAGTGGCCAGTTTTGTTGCTGCCCCAGCTGAAAAAGCATCATGTTTTCTATCTCACAAAAGATTGCATTATCTGAAGCAGTGATTGCATCAGCAAAAGAATCTTCACTGTTTTCTAAAAGCCATGGAGAGCTGTTGGTTTGCAGAGGACATAGAAACTAATGCATGAGCCAGAGCTCATGCACTCCTAATGTCGCACAAGTTTATTCTTAAATGAGCTTTCTGTTTACCACAAAATGGATCCTGGAGAGAAACATTTCATTCTATGTCCCCAGGGCTTTGTGAGACATCTAGCTAATGTAAAATGATGATTTTCCCAGTTTCATCCTTACTTTGGCCTCATATGGCTGTCAGACTCATGAGAGTTTGACAGGACAATTAAGCAAAAAGCACCAGAGACGAAGAAAATAGCAGTGAATTTTAAAGACCTTGAAACTCCTCTTGGCTCACTGCACATGGCTATATTCCCTCAAAACACTCATTCAACCAGCTCCAGCCGAGTTTGATTAGCTGCGAATCAGCCCTCAGCTGGGCCCTGCTGGGGAACAAGGGATCAAACTCACAAGAGGAGAGATATCATTGTCACTGGTGCATTTTACAGCAATATTAATTTGCTCTAGGAAGAAGTTTGAAAAAGAAGTGGTGGCAAGTCTATTTACATGAGAGGTTGAAAGTAATGTTAAACCCAGTAAAAAGGAAAATTCAATTTAGTGAAGATTATCAGCTATCCTGAGTAGATGGAAATAATAGCTGATAAATAATTGTTGAAAATGGGAAAAATACAAGGAACCCATTTATTGACTCATGACAACTATGTAAAGAGGTAAACCCAGGAATATGGTTTTCCTTTAGAAGTATGATCCAAAGAGGGTTGTAAACTTGGTAACCAGTTTTTGTTGTTCTTAGTCCTCATCCCTCTGCCAGGTATTGTGCTTTCTATCTTTTTAGGAGTATATAGATAACCATGCCCTCCTAAAGAGCCACAGAATATTGATTCTGGAGTCACTGACATAAAGGCTTTATGAAACAGTGACAGACATACTAAATTGTATCCAGTCAACTGAAATGCCCTAAAACAGAGCAAGTAGAAAAGTATAGGAATATGAGCAGCTAGAAGGAAGCATTGCCTCCCACACTTGTATTTTACATATGAGGAAACTGATGCTGAATGGTGAAATATTTTGTCCAAGGTCTCACAGAGAGCAGAGAGAATTTTATTTTACTTATTCTCTTGTGTTCCTTCATTTTCTGTCTATCCTTTTCTATCTTTTGTATTTTTGCATCTCCTTCATCTCTGGACATTCATCCAAATTTTTAACAAAATACTATTAAAATAAATTTGACCAGTAGGCCTGTGCTTACTTGAAGTCTTCTTATGGAGCTTTATTTCAACCAATTAATAAACATGGATTCATCTATCAGTTCTCCAAGTTACTTGCCACTACCCAGCTCTGTGACAATTCTTTACCTTCCATTGGCTATAGAGGGAAAGGGAATGCAAACCATCTTTATACTCTTCCCTATGATTTCATTATGTCTTCCCTGGATCCTCTTCTCCCTGGAAATAACAAGGAATCAGTAAAATTAAAAGTAGCTACTCCATACAAAATGTCAGGAACTTCTAGTTAGGTGATTTGAACACTCTGAGCCCCAAGAGAAAGGCAAGCAAATGACCAAAAATTCTTGCAACTCAAAAATATAAAAATTAGAGTATTGAGTAAAATGCTTTGTAAGTATTTATAAAACAATTCAGTGTGAATTGTTAGGAGTGCCTGTACATATAATTATATATATATATATATATGTATATATATGTATATGCATATATATATATACATATATATAATGTTGTGTAAAAGTAGACCACTTATTATAGGAGGAGAAGTGTTGGGGGCAAAAAATGTATTAAAAGGATCTGAGAGAAAATTTGAGTATCAATAAAGGCTAAGAGGAAATATATCTCAGGCTTGAGTCTCCTTCCCTCTTAGTGGAATTAGCATCTGTGACATTTTTGGTGTACGTGATAGTTGGAGATAAGGGCCTGCTGAGGCAAAACACATGCTGTATATGTGATTGCAAGGAAGATAATAGTGGTGGTTGTCGGATCACATATAACTTAATATTAATTTTCTTAATTGCACCAACAGAGCTTATTTTCATCCCTATCCACACCAGTGACAGTACTATTTATAATTCAACTCTGATACTATCTATGAGGTCTCGGGCAGAGCCATTTCATTTGCCTGAGTTTCAGCTTCCCAATGTGTAAAATGAGGTGGGGTTAGTGTAGATGACATTTAAAATGCCTTTCAGTTCAATCAATTTTTGATTTGGAGACAACTCCTCCTCTTTTGCACGTAACAGACTATTTTAACCATAGCAGTTATTTAAGAAATACCTGTCAATCTAAAGAAAGAAATTTGAATTCAAACTGAATATGAATTAGGTCTTGAATTGTTTTGAAGTTTCTCTGTCAGTACAGAAAGAACAGGAAAATCTTACTAAGATACAATCTTACTAACATACAATTGTAGGTTGGCAAAGTCAGCGTGAGATCTGGAGGCATTTGTTCTACTATTTGAGTCAATGCTAAATAACAAAATTGTGGGCAGTATGTCTAGAAAGTCATTGTTTAAAATGATTTTATATTATCTGAAAGGAAGTTAGAATTTGAGGAAAGAGCAATCTTTTCTTCCCCTCATATGAAGGGTATCCTCCTCTCACCCATTTATCTAATCATGCACCCAGTCATCTCCATTCTCTAAAACCTGATAGAGAAAACCTCTCATTAGTTTGTGTCATCTTGGTGTAAACAGGATTACTACTGCTAGAAATTCTATATTTCATCAATGCCAAAGCAATGAACCTCTTTTAACAGTATAATTTCAGACATTTGAGAATATATTACAGAACCACTATGCAGGGGAGGGAGGAGGTTTCCCTGACTCTTGATATTATTATATCAATTATATAGCTAACATTTATACAGTACCTACTATACACCAGTCATTGTGATAAGCACTTAACAAATATCCCATTTTATACTCACAATAACACTGGGAGGTAGTTAGAATTATCCCCATTTGGGGCGGAGCCAAGATGGTGGAGTAAAAACGTGACTCTCTACGTCCTCCTCCAATCTTCTCTCAAATCAACAATAAAATAAGCCTCTGAATTGTTCTTCAAGTCAACGAATTCAGAAATAATTGGACACTGCTTGCAGATATCTCTGAAGAACTTCATATCAGGTTTGTTTAACTCGGACAGAGGGATAAACAGTGGACTCAGTCCAGGCTAGAAGTGAGGGTGGGACTCAGCTCATTGTGGCAGAAACTCCAAACGCCAAACTCCAAATACCTGGAGTTTATCTGAGGCACTCGGAACACCCTGCCCTGATTGGGGGCAGGTGTTCTGGAAGACTTGCCTTGTTTAAGGAGTAATTCGGACTTAGTCCTAGCCCCCACTGGCCCAGCACCTTAAATTAATTCGACGAATTGCCCCAGGGCAAAGAACTTCAGCCATCGTTTTTCCAAGCCTTAAAGAGACATACACCCTGTCTAAAAAAAAAAAAAAAAATGAAGAAGCAAAAGAGAGCTCTCACCATAGACAGCTTCTATCAAGACAAAGAAGGGCTGACCCCAGATCCTGAGGTTCCTTTAGACAAAACTCCAGAGGATGCTATTAAGGACCATCACTGGTCCCCTTTTCAAAAGGCCTTTCTGGAAGATTGCATACAGGATCTCAAAAGAGAGCTGGAGGATAAATGGGAAAATAAACTGAAGTCAGTGCAAGAAGCCCTCCAAAAGAGATATGATAAAGACACCAATTTATTGAAAAATAAAATTAGCGAAGTGGAAAAAGAGTGCAATGAACAAATTGGCCAGTTACAAAAGGAGCTTAAAAAGGTAACTGAAGAAAACAACAATTTAAAAATAAGAATAGAATTATCCCCATTTTATATGTAATGAAATAAGATCACTGAAGTTAAGTGACATGTCAAGGTGCCACAGCTAGTAAGTATCTGAGGCTGGATTTGTACTCAATTTTTCCTCATTTCAAGGCCAGTTCATATTCACTGCTGTCACATTTATATATGACTTCATGAAGAGTTGTGTGGCATTTTTCCTTATAATAACTAACTACAAAATAAGCTACACAGATATTAATATCCTTTTTAATATATTAAAAAAAATTAAGAGATATTTTTGCCTAACGTTCCTCAACAGGGGAATTCAGATCTTTCACCACAAATAGATACCCATTTATTTTATCTATAATGTTATTTCTGCCTCTAGGTCCCTTCTAGTTTTCTCTGCTTTTGTAAATCAGTATATATAATCAGTATACATTCAATCTGTCAGAATAACTAATTGTCACTTTTACAAAGAGCTTCTGTCCCTAAGGGAATTAGAGAATGGAAATAGAACTTCAGTGAAGGAAGAGGATAAAAGGTAGCAGTGGAGATGAATGGTCCAAAAGGGGGATACTCCCATGTTTCAGGACATTCACAACATGTATGAGGGATCCAAACTGAGGAAAGCTAAGGTTTAGCACAGTATAGAAGGAACACTAAATTAAGGTGATAGGAAAAGGGGCTACTCTTCATCAATGAAGGAAGATTATCAACAATGATAAACTAATCATCACATAATTGTGCCCTGGGATTACCCTCACATCTTTTGTTAGACAGAAGAAAATGCCAGGCATTCAGAATCAGGAGACCAGAGTTCAAATCTTGGCTATTATATTTATTGACTTTGTGAATTTGTTCTTTATGAATATACTGAGGAAGGGTCCCATAGGTGCTCTTCATTTTGCTCAATTTACAAAGCAGTTTTCTGGCCAAAAAAAAAAAAAAAAACACACAAGATGACAGACAGGTCACTTTTCAAAATGTTGTCCAGAGTATAGTTTTCAATTTCCTTTCCTAAGTTACAATTAATCATATGATTCTATAAAATTCCATTTACAAAGTTGTTGTTTCAGTCAAAGATACTATTTTTAAACCATATGTAGGTATAGTTAAGATTAGTTATAGTTATAGGATAGTAAAAGTTATTGAGGATTTTTAAATTTACAAAGAATTTACAAGGAATGAGGCTTTTATTATTGATTGCATCAGTTGTTCTTTACTCAATATAATTTCTCCATACTTTTGCCTCCCTGCTTCACTCCACTCCTTTCAAGTTGTCATTTTTCCCCTATACATAATACCAAATTTCTATAATGAAAGAACATCAGTCCTTAATTGGGTAATTAATCTAATAACAATTCTTTTTCATTAAAAACAGTTCATTTCTATAATTTTGATATCGTGTTGTTCAGTGTGTCCAACTCTACATGGCCTCATGGATTTTGTCCATTAGGTTTTCTTAGCAAAGATACTGGAGTGATTTGTCATTTCCATATCCAGTGAGGCTCCATTTTACAGACAAATTGTGGCTTGTCCAGGCCTCAGCTATTAAGTGTCTGAGGCAGAATTTGAAACTCAGATCCTCTTGATTTGAAGCCTAGCACTCATCTACTACATCACTTAGCTGCCCCCCAAAATACTTTTCCAACCAGCCCAGGATACTCTCTTTGGATTATCCCACCTATTTTGTTGTTATTGTTAAAAGGGCATTGCTAAGACTTTTGTTCAGTCATTCTCCATCACTCCATACCTTGCCCATGGGTTTTTCTTGACAAAAATACTAAAGTGGTTTACCATATTTTTCTCTGGTGTATTCCCATTTTACAAATGAAAAATGAGACAAAAGGTTAAGTAACTTGCCCTATTAAGAATTTGAGGCTGGATATGAACTCTAGGCCCAGCACCACTTAGCTACCCCTTTCTATAATTTTACTCATTTATAACCCAATCTCTGGTCTACTATCTTAATAACCTCAAAAGTCACTTAATTTCTCAGAGGCCCAGTTTCCTCATCAGTGTAAAATGATGGGACAAAGAGGATGATGCATATTATCTCTAAGATCCCTTTCAATTATATAATCCTCTGCTTGCTCTTTAAAGTCATCAGAGACCACATTTGCATCCACAGCCAACTGGAGACTATTGTGTCGGTAAGAATGTATACCATATGCCCATCCTTCAACACTAGCCTGATGATGAACTTCAGAACTCAAATACTCTTCTTGCCAGGCCATTTGAATAGGCATGAAAATAAGTGAGGTTTTGACGCTAACACAATTCCCATAGACTTAGAAGATCAGTGTCTTAGAGATGGACAAAGATATCAGGAGGATAAATAATTGCAACTTTCATATTTAATCAGAAATCTACAAAGACATTGTGACACAATCTGAATAAAGTACATATATTGAAAGGGTTGGTACCCTTCTTTACATGGAAGGACACTTTGATGGGAATGTGTTAACTTCCCAAAATAAAATGTAATGCTAGGACAGATAAGCAAGACAATTCTATGGATCAGAGAGCTAAGTGAATTATTTGCAGAATGCTGCTTATGACTAGAATATATTTGTTCAATAGCATATTTAGGCAGATATTTAATGGAAAGAGTTATATAAAAGTTTTAGAAATTTTCAACATCAAAATCAGTGACAATATCTTTTTTCTGTAGGATGAATCTCAGACTGGGAATCAAGTTTTTATTTTATTATTAAAACTTAAGCCAAATAATTTGTATCATTAAACAGATAAAGAATGGAGAGTACTCTAGGCCTTTGACTTTTTTTTCTGGAACATGTGCCTAAACCCAGATTTTTTATTCATTGCATGGTGGAAAAGATGTCACTTGGATTTTTTCACACAGAGTGCAGATTTGGAGTTCTTTCTTGCTGTTTACCAAAAGAAAACCTGGATGACAATTGGGGGAAAGACCTTTACAAAGGAATTAATATGTTCCACAGAGAAGAGAGAATGAATTGTATCATACTGTCTTGGTTATACATTACATTGATGCTTGGAATTACAAGGGGACAATATGCAAAAGCCATATAAACCTATGACTTGTTGGGATCTGATCTGGTACTCAAAAGTATATAAAAATCATAGAATATATTCCAAAGGATTAAATGATATGAATATATTTGATTTATTATGGTACAAGGATTTTGCTGCTTATTTTCTTGGTAAAAAGCAGCCAAATTGAAAATTTTGCATCCCAGATAAACACTGGCATATCTGTAGATATCCATCATCTTTTGTTTCTGAAAATTCAACTGCAAAAGTGAGTTATTATTTTAAAATGAAAAATTCAATTTTCAGTATGCATGCCCTCTTATTAAAAATAACTAATGGAGCATGCATTTGAAATCTGAATGAAAATTTTAAAATTTCCATTGACCAGTTAGATAAGCAGTTTGAACAAGCACCTTTGTGAATGATGAAAAATAAGGAAGATTTTTTATTAAAATACATGGTACTTTTGGGGGAGAGGGTTGAGAATGAGGAATGAATTAGTACTCAAATGAATAAACATGACTAATATGGAAATACATTTTGCATGACTACAGTTGTATAACAGATATTAAAGTCCTTGTTTTCCCAAGGATGAAAAGGGAAAGAATTTAGAACTCACAATTTTAAAAAATAAATGTTAAAAATTACATGTAAATAGGAAATAGGTAATAAAAGAGATAAAAATATATTGGAAAAAATGTTTTAAATTTAGTCAAATGCATTGAAACTAAGATCAGCAGAGAAATGCAAATTAAGACAACTAGGAGGTACCACTACACACCTGTCAGATTGGCTAAAATGACAGGAAAAGATAACAATGAATGCTGGAGGGGATGTGGGAAAGCTGGGGCACTAATACATTGTTGGTGGAACTGTGAACAGATCCAAACATGCTGGAGAGTAATTTGGAGCTATGCTCAAAAAGTTATCAAACTGTGCATATCCTTTGACCCAGCAGTGTTTCTATTGGGCCTATATCCCAAAGAGATCTTAGAGGAGGGAAAGGGACCCACATGTGCAAGAATGTTTGTGGCAGCCCTTTTTGTAGTGGCTAGAAACTGGAAACTGAAGGGATGCCCATCAATTGGAGAGTGGCTGAATAAATTATGGTATATGAATGTTATGGAATATTATTGCTCTGTAAGAAACGACCAGCAGGATGATTTCAGAGAGGCCTGGAGAGACTTGCATGAACTGATGCTGAGTGAAACGAGCAGAACCAGGAGATCATTATACACGGCAACAACAATACTATATGATGATCAGTTCTGATGGACATGGCTCTCTGCAACAAAGAATGGTCTCAAACCAGTTCCAATTGTTCACTGAAGAAAACCATATACACGCAGAGAGAGGGATATGAAATATGGACCACAACGTAACATTTTCATGATCTCTATTGCTGTTTGCTTGCATTGTGTTGCCTTTCTCTGGTTTTCTTTTTTTTCTTGTAGATACGATTTTTCTTGCACAACTTGTCAACTATTATTACATCATTAACATGTAGTGGACTTCCTGCCATCTAGGGGAGGGGAGGGGGCTGGGGGTAAAAGTTGTAATGGAGAGCTTTGTAAAGATCAATGCTGGGGAACTACCCATACATATGTTATACAAATAAAAAGCTTTAATAAAAAAAAGAAAATTTAAAAAAAAAATGACCAGTAGGATGATTTCAGAGAGGCCTGGAGAGACTTGCATGAACTGATGCTGAGCTAAATGAGCAGAACCAGGAGATCATTATACATAGCAACAAAAATATTACATAATGATCAATTCATGGACATGGCTCTCTGCAACAAAGAATTGTCTCAAACCAGTTCTAATTGTTCAGTGAAGAAAACCATATACACCCAGAGAGAGGGATATGAAATATGGACCACAACATAACATTTTCATGCTCTCTATTGAGGTTTGCTTGCATTGTTTTTCCTTTCTCTGATTCTCTTTTTTTTTCTTGTAGATAGGATTTTTCTTGCACAACTTGTGAAGTATTTCAACATTATTAACATGTAGTGGACTTCCTGCCATCTAGGGGAGGGGAGAGGGCTGGGGATAAAATTTGTAATGGAAAGCTTTGTAAAGATCAATGCTGAGGAACTACCCATACATATGTTATACAAATAAAAAACTTTAATAAAAAAAAGAAAAAAAAGAAATTAAGATCAGAATAGTTGTTCTTTAGCTTTTTTTTGGTTTCAGGATTCCTTTACACTCTTAAGGATTATGAAGGATCCCTATAGAACTTGTATTTATAACTACTGATACTTATAAATTAGAAATTAAAACTGATAAAAATTTTAAATAATTATTTTTAAATAACAATATTAAACTTATAAATTATTATACATATTTATTTTTCTAAAAAATAACTATTTTCAAAAATAAGAGTGGCTTTTTTTAGTTTTGTGAAACATTTTCATAACTGACTTAGATACTTATATCTGTTCTTGCATTGCTGTGTCTGCTGCAATTCAGCCTCACACAGATATATAGTTGCAAAGGGGAGAAATATTTAGCCTTTTTTGTATATTCACTTGTATTTTATTAAAACTCAACAAACTGTAGTTTCTTAAAGATTAGGTGCAATGTAGAATCTCAAACTGTAACAACAAACTTTTTTTATATACTATTACATTAAAAATCCATTGTTTTATCTTGCCCCTTGAATGGATCTTCTATCTTTGCATGATTTTGTAACAAGACATATTGTTCATTTGGAAAATATTGGTACGCTGAGTTATTTAGATCTTCCAAATGTCAAAACTTTTCATTCTATAATTTAAAAAATCACATGAATTACTGATGTCATCAGAAAATTCTTTTAATATTGAGAAGTAGTCAAGCCCATAGTAGCCAATGTAATTTTCCAAAATTATGACTTTGACTTGAAAGTTTGAATTTTATCACTGAAAACAAATTTTATCATTTGTTTAACTTCAAGTGAAACTCACTTCACTCATTTTTGAGAAAATGTCTGCCAAATACTCAAGTCTGAATAACTATTAATTTGTCAATCACTCTTTCCTATAAAAATGATGTTCCATGCAAAAAGGGGTTAGTTCAGTTCCCAGATCAATGGCACAGGTGCTTTTTCAACCTCTAACAGAAATATTTTATACAGACCTCATTTCATCTTGCACAATTTTAAGACAACACATATTCAAGGATTGAGATTCAATAAAACTGATGATTTTATTGATTGATCAAGTATATTCTTAAAGGAAACTGGCTTTCTTTTTTCTGTTTTAATATATATTTTTGAAGAATTCAAAGACTGCTAGCATAATTTTTTACCATTACTTTGATTTGTTCTGAAGTCAATTATTTTACCTAACATTGTTTTTATGCAAATGTCAACACAGTGATTTCAAAATAACCCACGAAATTCAAAAAAATTACTTATCAGGTCTTGACAACAGATTGGGGACACTGAGGTTTCAAGTCTGAGTGACTGAGAGGATGGTGATGCTCTGGACAGTAATAGGAAAGTTCAGAAGAGTGTTTAGGGAAGGCTTAGAATGAAAGAATTTTAATATGATCATTCAGTTTGAAATGTCTAACAGACAGATGAAATGTAAGAATGGAACTCAGTAGAGAGGTTAGGGTTAGATAAGAAGACCTAAAAATTATCAGCTAAGAGATGATAATTGAACTACATAAAACCTAAAATTTATCAGCTAAGAGATAATAATTGAACCAAATGGGAGCTAATGAGAGCACCAAGTGAAATAGCATAGAAGGAAAAGAGAAGAGGGCCCAGAATGGAGCCCTGGGAAACATTTACCTTTAGTATATATAACATAGACAGAGATTTAGTAAAGAAACTGATAAGGATTGCTTAAACAGGCTGTAGGAGAACTAGCATAGAACTGTGTCATAGAAACCTAAAGAGAAAAAACTATCAGAGAATAGTTGATCATTAATGTCAAAGAAAAGAAACCAAAAAATCAAAATTAAACAAAGGATATTATATTTGGCAATTAAGCAATCTGGCAGTTTTAGAGAGTGAAGGTTTGCTTAAATGATGCAATTGGAAGTCTGGCTGTAGAGAATTAAAAAGAGAGTGAGAGGAGAGGAGGTGAGGAATCAATTATAGTCAACCTTCTTAAGGAGATTTTCCACAAAAAGGAGAAAAGATATAAAACAATAGCCAGTGGGAATGGTCAGATGAAATGAGGTTTTTGTTTTGTTTTGTTTTGTTTTTCCACATCACTGAAAGATTAAATGACTTGACCTAGATCATACAACCAGTTAAGTGTCAGGACTTAAAAATCAGTATTCATGGCTGTGTAAACAATTTTCCAACAACTAGGTTATTACTGTTTAAAAACCAATATCTAGATATGCTTTATCTCTCAAATATTTAGTTTTATTACCTGTAAAATGTATGAATCAAGTGATATCTAGAGCAAGTAGGCCAATGGACTTCAACAGTTAAGACCTATCACACTTTTAACTGTATGATTATAGGCAAAGTATTTAAACTCTAATTATTGTAGAAAGAAGATGTTATTCTGGCAACATACTTCACAAGGTTATTGTGGACAAAATGCTTTTCAATACTTTAATGATTGCATAAATGAGATTATTATTATTATTGTTCAATCAATCCATAAGCATTTATTAAGAACCCACCATATATCAGGCACTGTAATAGGCACTGAATTCTACCAAGACATCATTATTCTATGATTTTTAAGCATAAGGCATTGTGCTTTTTTCTCATGACCTTAAGATTAAGGCTTCAAAAGATGATTATTCTAATCTACAATGCTGTTTGACCTATGCGGTATTTTATTTCTTCTTTTATTTCCAGCCTTCTTCTACTTTACACCCCAATGTATATACTCTTCAGTCCAGAGATACGGCCTTCATGGCTGTTTCACAAACAAAATACTCCTTTGAGAAATGGAGTAAGGCATTGTCGTTAACTGTACACATACTTGGAATGCTTTTCCTCCACTCTATTGGCCAATCTGACTATTTTAAAATCCCAACTAAAATACCACTTTTCACAGGAAGCCTGGCCCTTCATAAGTCCAGTGATTTCATGTATTAAATTATTTTCTATTTATCCTGTATAGAGTTTGATTTGCATATATTTATTTACATGTTAATGCCTCCATTATATTGTAAGCTCCTTGAAAGCAGGGACTATGTTTCTTTCTTTTCTTTTTTTTTTTTTTTTTTGTATCTCCAGTGCTTAGCACATAGTAGGAAACTAATAAATGTTTACTGAATGAATTAGTGAATTCATAAGAGAATAATCAAAGCAATGGAAAGAAAATCAGACTTGAGAGACCTGAGTTAGAAATAACTCACAGGGGCAACTAGGTAGCGCAATGGATAGAGTATCAGCCCTGCAGTCAGTAGGACTTGAGTTCAAATCTGGTCTCAGACACTAAACACTTCCTAGCTGTGTGACCCTGGGAAAGTCACTTAACCCCAATTGCCTCAGCCAAAAAAAGAGAAAAGAAAAAAAAAGGAAAAAGAAAGAAAAAAAGAAATAACTCACAGAGAAACTGTCAGGAAAATTGTTTCTGGAAAACTTGCCTCACTACAATGAAGCCCTTTGAAACAAGACAGAAATATAGGTTCAAGAGGAAGCAGAGGGCCAATTTTCTATTGATAAATATTTAGAATGTGGTAGAGAGGAAAGATTAGACAGCTTCAAAAGCTCAATGCAAAAACTATACTTTTAGTCCCTCCCACTCCTCAAATTATTTTGTAATTAGTATCTATTGTTGTATACATGTAAACATGTAGTCTCTGCTTACAAAGTATAAGCTTCTCATTTCATTTTTGTCTTTGTATACTAAGTGCCTAAGCATAATGTCTTATACAAAGTAGTCATTTAATAAATTAATTTTGATTATAGAAATGTATTTTTCTTGTTTATTATTATTATTATTCTCAGAAACAGCTATTGTTTAGTAAAAAGACAAGTAGGCTAAGAAGGTAAACATTTCAGTTCTAGTCTTAGCTTTGCTACTAGAAGTATGAAGGACCATTTCACCTTGAAGGACTTGCAATTCCTTTATATATTTAATGGAAAATGGACAATTTAAACCAAATGAGGTCCCACTTAGCTCTATAATCCTAAGTGTCCTGTTTCTTTTATATTGCCTTGAGAGAATCAATAATTCCCCTCTTCAAAGTAAGTACTTTAACCTTATTAACTGAATTATTTTCTGCACAAATGTTAGTTGCATTGACTATATAATCCAAATGCTTTATAGATATTAATAAGCTCTAAAATGACAGTTTGGACCAACTGAGGTCCCAACCAGCTCTATCATTCTAAAGTGTACCATTTCTTTTTTATTGCCTTGGGAGTCAAAAATTCCCTTCTTCAAAGTAACTACTTTAACCTTATTAACTGAATTATTTTCTACAAAAATGTTAGCTATGATGATTATATAACCCAAATGCCTTATAGATATTAATTCCTAAGCCTTAAGAAAATTCTTATAAGAAGGTGGTATTGTGCTCTTTTTTTATTTGATGACATTAAGTCATTGAAAATTTAATCTATTTGGAAAAAGTCATTAATATAAATGCTAAGCTAAGAGGCAAGCCTGCTGATTGCCCCTTCCAGAGTCTTATTGCTAGGCAATGGTGAGTATTTACTGAAATACAAAATGATTAAATGATTTACTCCAAGTCACAGCAGATTAATAGGAAATTGGCAAGTAAACCCTATGATTCTGACATAAGACCTTAGTTATAGGCATTAATCAAGGTCAATATTCACAAGCAAAATGATTATCCTATTAAACATGTAGCTTTTAAATGCAGCATCAGTTGACAAATTATCCTTTACAAAATGCAAAAATTTACTCTCCTTTCTCCACTCCTTACCCCTCCAATTACTTGCCAAATCTTGTCAATTCTACTTTCATATATTTTGCATCTATCACTTTCTCTCCTCTTAGCAAGTCATCCCTCTAGTTCAAGCCTGTATTATCTCTCACATGAACTATTGCAACAGCAAACTAATTGGCCTCCCTTTTTCAAGTTTCTTCCATCCTACACAAAGTTGCCAGACAAAAGCCCAGATCTGACTATTTCTCCCCTTATCAAGAAACTTTAGTGGTTCCCTATTTTGTTACTATTTTGTATTAAAGTTATTTCCAATCAGGCTCTAACCCAGTTTTCAGACTAATTTAATGTTCTTCTGTCTCATGTATTCTACTCACCCATCAAACTGGCATATTTGCTATTTCCCGTACATAACATTCCATCTTCTCCACCTCATAACTTTATATTAGCTGGCCTCAATGCCTGAGATGTTCTCCTCTACATCCCTATCTTAGGGTCACTACCTCTCTTCAAAACACATTTCAAATATCACTTCCTCCAAGATGTCTTTTTGGATTACTCTCTATTGTTAGTATTCTTCCATTCCTAAAAGGTCTTTGCATTTATTTTTGTTCCTATATTTTTTTCATTTTTTTTTTCTGGATACATATTTTCCCCTCCAGGAGAATATAAACTCTTAGAGAGCAGAGAATATATTATTTTTGCCTTCATCCCCAACATCTACTGTTGGGTCTGGAATATAGTAAGGGCTTGGAAATGCACTTAGAAATGCAAGTAAAATTTGAATTGAATTGAACTGAATCAAATCCAATGGAATGTTCATTTTAACAATAAGAAAGCTGAATCCTCAAAGTCTCTGGGAGAACACTTTTCTGTCAGCCTTGAACGATTAAAAAAAATAATGACTTGCACTAAAGTTTGTTATAATTCATTTGTTTTAGTCCTGTCCAATACTTCATTACCCCTTTCAGAGTTTTCTTGGCAAAGATACTAGAAATGTTTGCCATTTCTTTCTCCCACTCATTTTATAGATAAGGAAACTCAGGCAAACAGGGTTAAGTGACATAGCTACTAAGTGTCTGAGGTCATATTTGAATGCAAGAAGATGAGTCTTCCTAACTCCAAACCCAATGCTCTATCCACTACCCCACACAATCTAGTCGGTGATTTTAAAAATACCTACACAGAGAGCTATAATAGTTGCATGACTCTGGAAAAGTCATGTTAATTGTCTGAGACCAGTTTTCGTCATCTGTAAAATTGAGATCCTACCATTACCTATTTCCTGATTTTATTGAGAGCAAAGAGGGTAGTGTAAATCTTCAAGTGCTATGGAAAAGCAAGTTGTTGTTATTATTATTATTAACATTATTATTGTTGTTATACAGAATAATCCATGAAAGATGCATTTGAGAGAATGAGACAAAGGAACCTCTGACAAGGCAGATATTAGAAATATGTGTGACCAATTTTTTTCCCATTTTCATTTCTCTCCTCTCAAAAAATAGCAAGCATAGCTCTAGAGAACAAGTTTTCAATGCTACTAGAAACAATAAAACAGCCAGTTTAGGAATAAATAAAATGGAGAGAAGACAAAGAAGCTCTCTTGAGAATGAGAAGCATTTCATATTGTCACTCCAAAAATCTCATTTGTTGAAAATTAATGAGTTGACTCACGTTTGTCTAATTTTAGAGAATTCAAGCACAGGTCATTTTAAGAGCTTGTAAAGAATTTTGAAAGTCAGAGAATGTGAGTCTATGGCAAGGTTGGATGACCTTATAAGTAAGCAGAAACGCTAATCATCTGCATTAGAAGCATTCTGGTAAAGAAGTAAGGACAGAGGGTTTTGAACCATAATTCTGCTCTTTGTTGTGTGACTTTGGACCAACAGTTAAACCTTGATTGTGTTAGAGGTTACTTAGTAGATCTTCATTTTATATTTAGTAACCTCTAAGTCCTATTAATTCCAGAAGACTCCATTATCAATAAAAAAATCTCTTCTCAATTGCTCATTTCATTGATTTACAAGATTCCTCTAATAATAGATAAAGAAATTTTTTAAAAGAAACTGCAGTACTTATTAGAAGAGGAATCCTGGGAGGACCATGGAGTGAAACATAACTAAAGGACAATTCCTCCCCTATTCCTACTACCTCAAATAAATTATAAGCCTAGACACAACAAAATCAGCAAAAGATAAGAATAAGAAAATTGAAAGAAACCATTACAAGACAATTCTTCAGATACTAAAGATTAATTCATCAGCCAACCAGTCCTGGTGCTTTTCTCTACCCTAGTCTCACCTTCACTTCCAAATACTTTCATTGGCTTTATAATACCAAAGCAAATCTTCAATGATCCAGGGCATCCCTGTATCCCAAATGCTTATATAAGTTTTAGACTGACTATTAGAGTTAAGCCTTTGTGTTAGGGAAGACTGGAGTCCCATAGCAAGTAAATGCCTTATATTTCCTACCCCTAGACCCAGTTTCTTTCACCTATTCATACCCATTATTACAAACGTTTAGTGAAGTCTGCATTAAGAATTATCCTGTTACTTTATGTTCAATATTAGGATGAAACAAAGTATTAAAGTAATCAAACAATTAACAAAAGAAAACTCACTTAACCTTAATGTAGCAAGGATATCTAGTAAGGATATACTATATGGCATTTAGCTTTATCAGTTATTTCTTGACTCACTATAGAAATATGTTTGAAAAGTAAGTCAGGTTGTCTTGGTTCTCCAAAACTTTGAAGTACCCTGATCTCATTCATGTGGGGAGGAATTTGCATTCCCTCAGTTTTAGTCTTGCTCCACTCCCAGGGACAATCAAGTGTTTATTAGATTGGTCATCTTTTAGGGAAAATCTAGTCTAAACTATGTCCAAACTATATTGATTCTCTGACCCTGGAACCAAACATTTTTTACAAATACATCTCCTGTAAAATTAGGAGATTATTTTTTTTCAAGAGGTTTTTCCTAAGGCAACTGGGTAATTGTCATTAGCAATATAAAGTTATCCAATACCAGAAAGGGTTGAGTGTAATTTGTTCTGAATTTTTCCTTTTTTTTAAGAAAAGGAAGATCTTTCTCTACCCCTCTAAAATTAATTTATCCAAACTACTTAAAAGGCCAATTGAGCTCTAAAGAGCCCCCTAGTATAATTTAGAAAAGGCCTAAATTGTAAGTCTGGAAAGCTCAGTTAAGCTACGAAACCTAAAACACAGTTTATCTTCAAAGTACATTTCTTAAGAATACAGATCATATACACATTATTCTACTCTAGCTGCGTAGTTTATGTAGTTCATTCTCTAATCCCCCAGAAATTGAATAAGTGACCAGAATTTCTAGAGGTACTACCAGAAGAATAAAGGCAGTCCAAGCTAATCTTCCTCTGGTCTTCCCATATCCTTCTTCAATAAGCTCTTTATGTTCCAATCTAATAGGGACTATGCCAATTATGCCAAACAGAGATAGAACTGAAGTCAGTCCCAATAGTTTAGATCCAGGATTGAAATGAGATAAGAGACTTGTAAATCATCCAGCAGTTAACAATAACAGATTCACATAACCATAGCAGGATAAGGCTATTCAATAAGGATAAGCATTACAAATATCAATAGTAAATTCAATTAAGTTCCCTTACCTAAGATGATCCACAATCATAACACATCATGACTGCTTTGTACTCAGTTGATAAAGAAGTGATATCAACTATTCATATCAACAAGGTCTTGAAAAATGTCTCAATATCTTCTAAGGGAAAATTGTTTATCTTGCTTGCAAAGGAGCAATAAGATATTGCTTCTACCACATCATACTTAAAGAAGCCAGAAAAGAAAAATTGTCAAGAAAACAAAATAAGTAAATAGTAAAGTTTAGATTGAGACATTTCACAGAATAACATCGCAAAGAAACTCCATGTTTACCTCATCAAAGAAACATTATACTCAAACTACAGAACTACAACAATAAGTAGGAGAGTGGAAGGGGGAGGGAGAATTTTTGCTGAAGAGAATAAATCAAGATCACAGGATGATCTTGTGAAAAGGAAAAGATAAACAGACAGACAGACAAAAACAAAGACACAGAGACAGAGACAGAGAGAGACATAGACAGACACAGCAGAGACAGTGACAGAGAAATACAGAGGCAGAGACAGAATGACAGAGAAACACAGAGACAGGGAGAGACAGGGACAGAGAGACAGAAAGACAGTGATGAGACAAAGACAGAGACAGAAGCAATCAGACAGAGACAGAGACACACAGAGAGAGACAGAAATATATAGACAGAGACAGAGAGAGAAAGACAGAGAGGTAGGGGGGAAGGAAGGAAGAAAAGAA
>JAJPUD010002288.1:303477-335268 GCA_023553655.1 Myrmecobius fasciatus | reverse complement strand
CCCCCCCATCCCGGAAGCTGCATGACGCTAGGGCCCCGGGTAAATGGGCGGGACCCAAGAGCAAGAGAACAGCCAATCCGAAGGGAGGTAATGGGCGGGGTCTGAGAGGAAAAAAGCACGGCCAACCCCAAATGGCAAAATGGGAGGAGTCCCTGAGCCACCGATTACAAGAAAGAGGGAAGGGGCGGGACCAACTTGCTCCCGGAGGACGGAAGCGAAGGGCCCGGCTGTGAGCCGCAGGGGCCAGAGCGAGACGCCAGGGGGCAGCAGAGAGCTGCAGAGCCGGGGAGGATTAGGGGAGGGTCAAGGAGGAAGGGAGGGGGGAAAAAAGAGAGAGCAACCTATTTTCCCAGCATCCTTTGAGACTGGCAAAGAAAATGGAGATGCTATGGCGTCCATTCTCCTGCAGTTTCCAGAATACCCCCGCATCTTCACCTAAAGTAGTGGCCGGAAAATTGTTACAGTAAAAGAGAAGGAAAACTTAACCTAATCCTTCCCTTCCCCCCCTAAAGTATTTCCTAGTGGCTAACCTTTAGCAGCTCCCAAAGTCTATTTGACTCTTTAATATGCCCTCAGTGGATCCAGGAGATCCTACTTTCCAAGATTCAAATTAATTATGCAAATTAATTTTAAACTGATTTTTATGAAGCTGAAAAGAGCCTTAGGGTCATTTCTCCTTATCCAACACTCATTTTATGAATAAGGAAGCAGCCCCCCTCCCCATAAATGACTTCTCTGAATTCACATGTGTAATTGACAAGAGACCATCGGATTTGAAGGTAGGTTCTCCAGCTCCAACTCCAGCACTCATTCCACTGCATGTAGCCCAGTAAGGCAAGGATTTTATTACCATGATTTTACAGATGAAGAAACTTGAGTTTAAAAATTGCTTGTCCGTGGGCACACTGCTAGTAATGGGAAAACCTGGACTGGGACCCAGCTCTTTAGACTCCCAAATATGCTTACAAATAAGTGATTTGTTGACACCACTGCTGCTTTTCATAATAACTCATGTTTCAGTAGGGAAGTTACAAAAGATGCAGTTCCTGCCTTCAGGGAGCTTTCAATCTAATAGAACAAGAACAGAAGATATTAGGGTCAAAAATGGGTGATTATATAGCAGTTTCCCTCCAGAGCTAAGATTGGAGGCAAAGGATGTGCTGAAAAGAATATTGGAGGTACATATAATTATATGCATGTATATTATATATGTTATGTATCTATATATAAATACAAATACAAGATGTTCCAAAAGTCTTAAGCCTTATTGTCTTAGAACTGAGGTTGCTTTTTGGAGCTGCCCTGAGAGACTGATTGCATGAACTTTTGAAATACACTGTGTAATAGTTACAGAACAGATCATCTGAGCTAGAAGGAACCTTAGAAGCTGCACAGTTAAATTTGTTCCTTTATTGGGGGAGAAGCAGAAGATAGTGAGTCATACCCAGAGTATTGACTGAAGTCAAGGACAGGACAAAAGTGAAACAATTTCCCTGGGGACCTCAGAAATAGTGTCTCATAGAAACTGGCATCTGAGATGAGCTTTGAATGAAACTAGAGAATTGAAGATACAGAAAGAATTTGTTCCAGTCATGGAGAAGAGCATGGAGCTGAAAGATAATGTTAAGTTCAACATTTGTTCGACTTGTAAGGCAAGACAAAAAAAAATGTAGGACTCCCAGGTAACACATGAATTTTGTTATTTTAAATTCACACATTTTATTTTGATGTAGTCTCTTCCAATAATTTCTTCCACAAAATATCTATTTTTTTCATTAAAGAAACAGTTATGCAAAACTAAATAGCTTGATTGGAACAGATTGTCACTTTCTGTTTTTTGTCTGCAATTACTGTAATGACAATGTGCATTGTTTTTGATCTGAGGTTTCAAAAATGTTTTATTTGTATATTTTGTTTTGATAGCACCTTCCTGTCTAAGTTTAACCCTCCATTTCTCAGAAAAACAATCAACACGAAGGTTGAAAAAAAAATAGGAAAGGGAGGAGATAAGCTGTTTAGCAAAACCAACCAACATATCAACTAGATCTGATATATTTTATATATACAATGAAGAGTCACATATGCAAAAGTCCACATCCATAGTCTACCATTTCTTTTGGGAAAGAAGGTAAAAGAAATATATTTTCTCAGGGGCCAGTGGATAGAGTGCTGGTCCTGGAACAAGGATCTGTCCTCCAACTTTTACTAGCTGTGCTGTTTGCTTCAGTTCCCTCATTTGTAAATTGGGGATAATAAACTTTCCAAAATTGTTTTGTGGATAAAATCAGATAATCTTTGTACTTTGCTTACTTAGTACTGTGCCTGGCATACAATAGGCACTTAATATTTCTTTTTTCAGACTAATCATATATGACAGTGGTATCAATCTTATTTTAGGGTTAGGGTTAGTCCCACCAACCAGCATCCTAGACCTTTTCCCCACAGGGATCCCTTCCTAGGAGCACTCTAACATCCAGCCTAGAATCCTGGTCTGTGAGATCCCCATGACTCAAGCTCCCACGTTAGAGACTCCTTCACGTGTAGAATTGAAAAGGACAAATGAAACAGTGTGAAAAAATCACAAATTAACATTTTGTCATTGTTCAATTTTTTCAGAGTCTTCATGATCCCATTTAGGATTTTCTTGGGAAAGATACTGGAGTAGTAAGTTTTTTTCCTTTTCTAGCTCATTTTATACATGAGGGAATGGGGGCAAATAGGGTTAAGTGACTTGCCCAGGGTCATTCAGCGGCTTGAAGAAGACCATGACCAAAGCTGATGTCATGACTTGCAAGTAAATTATTTGGATTTGTTTTGTTTTGTTTTGTTTTGAGAGGCAACTGGGATTAAGTAAACTGTCCAGTAAACTAGGCTGTTGTCTGAAGCTGGATTTGAACTCAGGAAAATTTGCAGCATAATGCTCTATCTGCCTAGATATTTTTTTACATTATTTTTGTTGCATTTTTATTTATATTATTGAACACTTCCCAATTACATTTCAGTCTGGTTTGGACCTTATTAGAAGGTTTTGCAGGGTGACTGGCCAGTTTGATGCCTCTGATGTCAAACTGAGATAGTCAAACTTGATTGAAAATACAAAGAGTATCTTCAACCTATTCTCACATGATAGAATTCAGTTTCTTTCACTATCTTAATTGTTTTCCTCAGGATACTCTTCAGCTTCTTAACATCATCTCTGAAATGTGACACCCAGAACTGAACATAATATTTCAAATATGGTCCAATCAGTGCAGAGTATATAGTATCTAGGATACCTTCTGGGTCCTGTGTGCCTCTTAATGAAGTCTATGATTGTATTAACTTTCTTGGAAAAATCATGAAACAAATCCAAGTGACCTTAATTAGCACATTATCATATATGACAATGTATATTCCTCCAGGATCTTTCTACTAAAAGAAAAGAGGCATATTGTTGGGGTTTTTTTTTAATCAAATATTCTTTTCTCTTTTTTCAGATTCAATTTTATTTTATTTTCAGATCTTAATTCTCTCCCTGTCATCTCCCTTTTCCTCCACCCCACCCATTGAACAAGCAATTTTGTTTACATCGAATTAGCTTTTAAGAGGAATATTTACTTAAAAGATATAAAGCAAGACTAAATATACAAACATCTCTCCAATATTCAGGTACCTTTTTCTTAGCTGTTCTAAAATAAATTGCAATCAATAACTATACATATATTTGATTTCTTAAGTATTCTAACATAATTATCATATAGTGGATATCCTGCCATCTAGGGGAGGGGTGGGGAGTAGGGGGGAAAAATTTGTAACAGAAAGCTTTGTAAGGGTTAATGTTTAGGAATTACCCATACATATGTTTTGCAAATAAAAATTATTAATAAATAATTTTTTAAAACAAATTCTTTTCAAAACTTAAAATAAATAAATTGCAATCCAGGGGCAGCTAGGTGGTGCAGTGGATAGAGCACCAGCCCTGAAGTCAGGAGGACCTGAGTTCAAATCTGGTCTCAGACACGTAACATTCCCTAGCTGTGTGACCCTGGGCAAGTTACTTAACCTCAATTGCCTCAGCAAAAAGCAAAAAAGTAAAATAAAATAAAATAAATTGCAATGAAAATAAGACTTCTTAACATCCTATTATGCTTTTCTTTTTCTTTTTGAAATAAACCTTAAACTCAGCTTCATGAGTTTTCAAGAAACTAATCAGTAACTGTTACACATGGAATATAGCGCAACTTGCTATATTCTGTGGCTTAATAGTAATCTACTGTAATTTATAGCATTATAAAAATAGAAGAGAAAAATACCATAAATATAAATCAGAAAGGAGCAACAAGGAGTTTGTTGCCAAAATCCAAGCTGCGGCAGAGAGACTAATCAAGCTCCAGTCATTTATCACCCCCCCCCCAAAAAAAGAAGAATAAATAAGGATGTACCACATTGATGATATTCCTTCCCCTTCCCCTACAGCTCAGAGGACAGAGAAATATTACATAGTTTAGCTCAGTTCTTATAAAGTGCTAGTCCCATCAAGTTCCAAGTCTAAAGTCCCACCAACCAGCATCCTAGACCTTTTCCCCACAGGGATCCCTTCCTAGGGGCACTCCAGCCTAGAATCCTGGTCTGTGAGATCCCCATGACTCAAGCTCCCACGTTGGATACTCCTTCACATGTAGAATTGAAAAGGACAAATGAAACAGTATGAAAACTTCAAGTCTTGGGGCAACATGGCCTGTGGTCAGAGGGGAAAAAAAAATAGCTTTTCCCACTTATTTCAAGGTATTATATTTGAATTTTTAAAAATCAACTTTATAATTACAAATTGGAGGAGACATGGAAGATCACTGTAGCCCAACCCTCTGGTCCTGTCTATAATTAATTGAATGTCTCCTTCCTCCATTTTAAGAGAATGAGTCATTCTCCCTTAGATGGAAATGCAAGAAGCAGGGTATGAAACTAATGGAGAGGATGCTTCCACAATAGGCCAACCCAGAATGTGCACAGATGGACCAGATCTCTGTAATTCCCAGAAGCAGGTCTCCCAAAAGAAAAAAAAAAAATGACTGGCATGGGCACACTTCTTAAATGGAGGTTCTGGAAGAAGCTGTTCAATTAGATGGAAGGGTGCCAGGAGCAGAAGATACTTCCAAAATGTGAGTTCTAGGGATGAAATGATCTTCTAGGGTGAAGATGTTTCTGGAGCATGATGGAGAAATTCAGAGGACAGCAGCTTGACTAGGTGCCTCTTAAAATGGAGGAAGGAGACATTCAATTAATTATAGACAGGACCAGAGGGTTGGGCTGCAGTGATCTTCCATGCTTCCTCCAATTTGTAATTATAAAGCTGATTTTTTTTAATTCAAATATAAAACTTTATATTTAGTATTATTAAATGCCACATTATATATTCAATTCAATATTATAGCCAATCAAGATATTTTTTTAAAGCAAAGTACAGGTGTAGACATACAAGTCTTTAATGATGCTAACATACAGACCATACCAACTTTAGGATCTGAGTAATTGGTAGGTAACAACTAGACCTATTAGACCAGTAATTAGGCTAAGTTGTGATTTTACAGGTAAATATAAAGATGACTACACATGTACCTAGGTAGCAAAATTAGAGACTGCCAATATGAAAAATGGCCTGCATCCTTATACATGTTTACTGTTGTACATGTGGATTACTGCATACTTAAGCATGCTTGTTTTTTTTATTTTGCTGTTATGTTTGACATTCATGTTATGGAAATATTAATTTGTGTTTGTGTGTATGTGTGTGGGTGTACTCCACTGCTTCTAATTAAGGTTTATTCCAAATACTGAATTATTGATAAAATTACTGTTACAGCTAGCTAGCTTTGCTTTGTTAGTTATTCATGCATGTTGTTTCGATCAATATACATTTGAATCCCAGCTGTCATCATGTGTGTTAGTTATTTCTCATGTTTTGGGTTATCTGCCAATTTGATAATGTCCATTATACTTTATCCTACTCCTTGATAAATGAAAAAAGGGTCAGACATTCCTGAGACTGTCCACTGGAAATTTTCCAAATAAGTATCAAACATTAATGAATGTTCTTTAGAATTGTTCACTCAATTGGTTCCAAATCCAAATGATATTTTCATTTATCCCATACTACTCCATCTTTTCTACAAGAAAACATGAGAGACTTTCAAAGGCTTTGCTAGAATCTAGGCAAATTATGCCTAAAACATCCCTTAACTTTCTGGTCTAATAACTCTGACGTGAAAAGAAATTAGGATAGAATTGCATGACCTTTTAAAACAATTATCATTCTGAACTTAATACCAAATAAAACTAGCATTTCTATATGCAAAGTAAAAGAGAAAAAGTAAGACTGTACAGCTGGGTCCTGATGAGTGCAAATAATGAATCCATTGACATAGTTTCATTATTCAAATTCCCACTGCATATTTCCATTGGACTAGAACCAATGACCATATTTGACATAATTAAAACTTCAAATAGTATGAATTTTAACATATACAACTATCCCACAAGATTCATTATCTGCATTTATCAGGACTTATCTCTGTGTGAAATCGTGAATCCCTATTGCTTTTCCTTTTAAGTATATAATTAAGTTCAATATATAACTCTCAAAACTGTCCCACTTGTCTGCATTTCCTTCTGGCCTTCCTTCTCTTCCTTTCTGTGCATTTCCTTTTAGAGAGGTAGGAAAAGAAACAAGGAGAACGAGTTTATTTGACAACATTAAAAAAAAAAAAAAACCTATAAAAGAGTTGAAATACCAGTCATTGAAAGGAGAAACCATAATTCCAGAAGATCAAAGATGAAAGTAGCACATTACCCTTCTACATTTTCTTTTTTTTTTCTTTTCTTTATTATACAGGCTATTTTCTTTTATTTGTCTTTTTTTATTTAATATTTGATCTTTTCCCCAATTACTTGTAAAAAGAACCAATTTTTAGCATTTAAAAATTTTTTTTTCAGTTCCAAATTCTTTCCCTTCCTTCTGGACCTATCTCCCCCATTGAGAAGGCAAGAAATTTGATATACATTGTACATGTACATGTACAGTCATGCAAAACATATTTCCATATTAGTCGTGTTATAAAAGAAGGTACAAAGAAAAATAAGGATAAAGAAAAAGTATTCTTCAACATGCATTCAGACTCCATCAATTCTTTCTCTGAAGATGGGATAGCATTTTTCATCATTAAGTCCTTTGGAGTTGTCTTGGATCATATTGCTAAGAATGCTAAGTCATTCACATAATACAATATTGTTATAGTATACAATGTTCTAGTTCTGCTCATTTCATTTTGCATCAGTTCATGTAAGTTTTTCCAGGTTTTTCTGAGAACACTGTGTTTATCGTTTCTTTTTTTATTTTTTAATCTCTTTGAAATATAGACCTAGCAGTGAAATTGTTTGGTCAAAGGGTATGAAGGCTTTGTAGCATTTTGTGCATAATTCCAAATTGCTCTCCAGAATGGTTGAATCCGTATATCCCTTCACCAACAGTGCATTAATAGCTCTTATTTTCTTACATCCCCTCCAACATTTGTCATTTTCCTTTTATGTCATATTAGCCAGTCTTAGCATTGTTTTTAATTTGCATTTCTCTAATAAATAGTGATTTCCTTGGCAGAGACAACAAAAGCAAAATAAGGGTTGAGTATCTTTGCCTTGCCTCCATCTTTGACCCTCTATTTGCTCTGTGCAAATAATCTTCTTTGATTATTTGTTTGTTTTAAAGGAGATCCCAATATTTTTATTGACTTTATCTTTCTTGCATAGTCTTACTTCACATTGATTTTTAGAACTCCTAAAAAAGCATTCTTACAGGACCACAACAAGCTTTTGTATATCTCATCTATTGCTTGTGCTTGTTTCTACATCTTTTTTGAGGGTGAAGTGTGATTTCATCTGTGAAGTGAGAACACTCCTTCTATAACTGGCTTACCTTAGTAGTCTTAGAAAGTTGTTTGAAGCATTGAGAAGTTAGATGGTTTATGTACCCATAGCCAGTGTCGAGTAGGACTTGAAACCTGAATCTTTTTAATTCTCTCTGTTGACTATACCATTCTGACTATCTTTTTTGTTCTTCCATTTTTTTCCCTTTTTAATGTGTTTGTGTTCATCTTACAAAAGCTTGTGTCGAGGGCTGACTCTTTAATTTTAATTTTTTAATACATATTGCTTTATGAATCATGTTGGGAGAGAAAAGTCAGAGCAAAAGGGAACCATGGGAGAGAGAAAAAAAAGAAGTGAACATAGCATGTGTTAATTTACATTCAGTCTCCTTAGTTCTTTTTCTGGATGCAGATGGTATTTTCTGTCCAAAGTCTATTGGGATTGCTTTGAATCACTGAATCACTGAGAAGAACCCAGTCTTTCATAATTGATCATCACACATTCTTGCTGTTATTGTGTACAATGTATTCCTGATCCTGCTTGTTTTGCTCAGCAACAGTTCATGTAAATCTTGCCAGGCCTTTCTTAAAATCAGCTTGTTTTTTAACAATGATATTGTTACCTTCACATACCACTTGTTTAGTCATTCCCCAATTGATGAGCATCTACTCATTTTCCAATTCTTTGCTACCACAAAAAGAGCTGCTATAAACATTTTTGCACATGTGTGTTCTTTCCCTCCTTTATGATTTCTTTGGAGTACAGACCAGTAGTGGCACTGCTGAGTTAAAGGGTATGCACAATTTTATATCCAAGAACTGACTTTCAGTAGATTGCAGTGAGGTTGCCATTCTATTATTCTTGAAACCCTAACTGAAACAAGATATCTGAGAAAGATTTAGCATCAGGTGTCCTAAAAATGTAAACTTTCGGCAAGGAATTGGAAATTGAGTGGATGTTATGATATATGAATGTAATGGAATACTATTGCTCTATAAAAAACAATGAACAGGCAGATTTCAGAAGAGCCTGGAAAGACTACATGAACTGACGATGAGTGAAGTGAGTAGAAAGCATTGTACTAAGTAACAGTAAGATGATGTAATAATCAACTATGTTAGACTTAGATCTCAGCAATGCAGTGTTCCAAGACATTTCCAATAGACTGGAGATGGAAAATTCCATCCATATCCAGAGGGAGAACTATGGAGACTTAATACAGATCGAAGCACATTATTTTCACATTTTTTTGTTTGTTTTTTTTCTTTCTTGAGGTTTTTTCCCTTTTGTTCTGATTTTCCTTTCACAACATGACAAATATGGAAATATATTTTAAATGATTCTACATGTATAATCTGTATCAGATTGCTTGCTGTCTTGAGGAAGACGAAGGGAAGGAAGGGAGGAAGAAAAAGTTTGGAACTCAAAATCTTACAAAAATCAATTTTGAAAACTCTTTACATAAAAATACTATTGAGGAAAAAATTAGTTTAAAAAAAATTAATGATCTTCATTATACACGGCAACAACAGTACTATATGACGATTAATTCTGATGGACATGGCTCTCTTCAACAATGAAATGTTTCAAACCACCTCCAATTGTTCACTGAAGAAAGCCATATACACCCAGAGAGAGGGATGTGAAATGTGGACCACAACATAACATTCTCATACTCCTTGATTGATGTTTGCTTACATTGTGTTTCCTTTATCTGATACATCGTTTGTGTAGATAAGATTTTTCTTGCACAACAATGATAAGTTTGGAAATATGTATACATATATTCGATTTGCCAATATTTTAACATAATTAACATGTAGTGGATATCCTGCCATCTAGGGGAGGGGTGGGGAGTTGGGGGGAAAAATTTGTAACGGAAAGCTATGTAAGGGTTATTGTTGAAGAATTACCCACACATATGTTATGCAAATAAAATTAAAAAAAATTAATGATCTTTATAATTATGCCGACAGATACTTTAATAACCACAGTTAATATTGCTCAAACCATTTTATCAGTTGACCTGCAAAAAGTGTTGTGACATCAAATACTATGTGTTGGGAAAATAGCAGTAATAAGAAAATATTAAAAAAATCTTTTTAAAAAGTGCATTTTTCAAAGCTGCTCAGGTGGCTTTGGCTAAACTGACCAGTTAAAAGTGATCCCGTTCCTCCACGCAGGTTTAATAAAGGCATTGGTAAATAAAACACACACACACACACACACACACACAAAAAAGTGCGTTTTACAGGATGATTTCAGAGAGGCCTGGAGAGACTTGCATGAACTGATGCTGAGTGAAACAAGCAGAACCAGGAGATCAATATACACAGCAACAATAATATTATATGATGATCAATTCTGATGGAGATGGCTCTCTGCAACAATGAAATGTCTCAAACCAGTTCCAATTGTTCAGTGAAGAAAGCCATATACACCCAGAGAGAGGAATATGAAAATTGGACCACAACATATCATTTCCATGATCTCTATCAATGTTTGCTTGCATTGGGTTTCCTTTCTCAGATATTTTTGTTCATGTAGATACAATTGTTCTTGCACAGCAAGATGAGTATGGAAATATGTATACATATATTTGACTTGTCAAGTATTTTAATATAATTAACATGTAGTAGACTTCCTGCCATCTAGGGGAGGGGAGGGGACTGGGGGGAAAATTTATAACGGAAAGCTTTGTAAGGATTAATGTTGAGGAACTACCCATACATATGTTATGCAAATAAAAAGCTTTAATTAAAAAAAAAACAGAATTGAATATGAAAAAATTAATTATTTATTTTTAAAAAGTGCACTTTACCAGGCTCCTCTTTACACTTTGCCATCCCTCCCAGTAGAATACTCTTCTGAGCCTGTCACCATCATGGGCAATTGAGGTCTCTTGGAACTGAAGTATGTTCACAGTTTTCATGGGATTTTTTTACTTAGAGATATTCAACTATAATCTCACATATGGTAATGACTCCCTTTGGCCTCTCATCAAAGTGCACATTTCAAATGGCCGAACCTACAGTATACCTCCTTTTTAAACTCAAGTTTGTAAGTTCCTTATGAATTCACATCTAATTTAGTGTACTGCCCCTTTTCCTTCTTGTTTTAATTATTTTTCTTTGTTTCTTTACAATTTTATTCTTGAGAGCTTCTCATCCTTCCTGGGATAATTTTTCTATAAAATTTTGACCCTTGACATATTATTTCCCCTTTCTAGGAAGCTTTTAAAATTCATTCTCCCAAAATCTAATGTAGTCCTTGCTGTGATGCAGATTGTCCTTACCCATGGAGAAGCTGATAGGCTAGAAGTATATGTCTGTTAGTAGAAAGACATTAGAGTTCCCAAAATTCCTTTGTATTTGATCCTGACAGGACATTTAATGAAAAAAAGTGGTCCTATGCACTGAAGACAGAGAAGAGTTCTGGGGATTTAAAATGACAGAAACCACATTGGCTTTTCCTGGGCTGCTTGCTGGAATGTAATGGTTAAGCAGGATAGAGGATGGGAAAGATGAGCAGTCTGGAATCTTAACCTGAAGTTCTGAGGACCAGGAACTCAGGAGATCGGGAATGAGTGAGAGTCCTCACCCAAATGTGGATGAGGACCAGATGAGCTGGGACTAGAACCAGCAAACTCCAGTGCCAATTAAATATATAAACTTGATCCACAGTCCTTCTCTCTCCCACCATCCTTGAAGAAGAAGAGTCCCTTTCCATTTGCTTGTCTGGCCACTCATCTTATTTCCTTTCTAAATGGTTGGGAGGCAGGTTGTGGAGAAGAGAAAGCCTGACAGTGTTTTGCCCTGACAGTGGCAAACAAAATAGTCACATTTGGAAGCCTTATTTCAATTATTCTCGTTACTATGCTTCATAAAGCTCTGATTTCTAAAAATTGATGGCCATTTACTATGGTTTTTCTGATTATGAATATTTAGAATAGGAATAAACTCAACTGGAAAAGATAATTCTCATTGTAAGCATAGGCAGAGACAAGCAATGAGAGAAAGAGAGCATTTTATATTCATAATAATTTTCCAGGCTTTGTAATACAATCCATATATTTTCCCAATTAACTCATTAAAAAGGTTCAGGTCACATAGTTTCTGGGTAATTTAATAATTTTATTCATGACAACACATTATTAATAAAAGGATGGTCACTTGGTCATTTCTCTTTGAGACCAAAGACAAACATGGTGGCAGGTTCACAATTTATAAACCTTTGGAAGAGTAGGTATTCAGTGAGGGTCTGAGAGTGACATCATGTCACTCTTGGGCAGAGAAATGAATTTTATACTCAGATCACCCCCAGCCTTGGACAATCTATTCAAAGAATATATGGTCGACCCAAGACTGAGCAGAACACAATGGCTACTCCACTTGGGTGAGTTAACAAGAAAGTTAATCTAATCTCATTATCAGCTATGTTCTTTAAGAGACTGAACTTTTGCTGATGAAGGTGGCCTTGCTGTACCAGATCTAAAACTATATTATAAAGCAGTGGTCACCAAAACCATTTGGTACTGGCTAAGAAACAGAGTAGTTGATCAGTGGCATAGGATAGGATCACAGGACAAATTAGGCAATAATTATAGCAATCTAGTGTTTGAGAAACCCAAAGACCCCAGCTTTTGGGATAAGTACTTACTATTCAACAAAAACTGCTGGGAAAATTGGAAACTAGTGTGGAAGAAATTAGGGCTTGACCCACACCTAACAGCACATACCAACATAAGATCTAAATGGGTTCATGATTTAGACATAAAGAGTGATATTATAAGCAAATTAGAGGAACATAGGATAGTTTACCTCTCAGACCTGTGGAGAAGGAAAGAATTTATGTCCAAAGAATTGGAACTCTTAACTGAACACCAGATAGATAATTTTGACTATATTAAGTTAAAAAGGTTTTGTACAAACAAAACTAATGGAGACAAGATTAGGAGGGAAGCAATAAATTGGAAAATCATCTTTACATTTAAGGGTTCTGATAAAGGCCTCATTTCTAAAATGTATAGAGAATTGTCTCATATTTATAAGAATTCAAGCCACTCTCCAATAGATAAATGGTCAAAGGATATGAACAATTTTTAGATGATGAAATTAAAATGATTTCTAGTCATATGAAAAGGTGCTTCAAATCACTATTGATCAGAGAAATGCAAATTAAGACAATTCTGAGGTACCACTACACACCTGTCAGATTGGCTAAAATGACAGGAAAACATAATGATGAATGTTGGAGGGGATGTGGGAAAACTGGGACACTGATACATTGTTGGTGGAACTGTGAATGGATCCAACCATTCTGGAGAGCAATTTGGAACTATGCTCAAAAAGTTGTCAAACTGTGCATACCCTTTGACCCAGCAGTGTTTCTACTGGGCCTCCACCCCAAAGAGATCTTAAAGGAGGGAAAGGGCCCCACATGTGCAAGAATGTTTGTGGCAGCCCTTTTTGTAGTGGCTAGAAACTGGAAATTGAGTGGATGCCTGTCAATTGGAGAATGGGTGAATAAATTATGGTATATGAATGTCATGGAATATTATTGTTCTGTAAGAAACGACCAGCAGGACGATTTCAGAGTGACCTGGAGAGACTTGCATGAGCTGATGCTGAGTGAAACGAGCAGAACCAGGAAATCATTATACACGGCAACAATACTATATGATGATCAATTCTGATGGACATGGCTCTCTTCAACAATGAAATGTTTTAAACCACTTCCAATTGTTCACTGAAGAAAGAGAGGGATGTGAAATGTGGACCACAACATAACATTCTCATACTCTCGAATGATGTTTGCTTACATTGTGTTTCCTTTATCTGACATGTCTTTTGTGTAGATACGATTTTTCTGGCACAACAATGATAAGGGTGGAAATGTGTACACATATGTTCGATTTGTCAAGTATTTTAACATAATTAACATGTAGTGGATATCCTGCCATCTAGGGGAGGGGTGGGAAGTAGGGGGGAAAAATTTGTAACAGAAATCTTTGTAAGGGTTAATGTTGAAGAATTACCCATACATATGTTTTGCAAATAAAATTAAATTAAATTTAAAAAAAAAAAAAGAAAAGAAAGAAATGACCAGCAGGATGATTTCAGAGAGGCCTGGAGAGACTTGCATGAACTGATGCTGAGTGAAACGAGCAGAACCAGGAGATCATTGTACACACCAACAAGAGTATATGACGATCAATTCTGATGGACATGGCTCTCTTCAACAATGAAATGTTTCTTTTTGCCTTTTTTTTTCCCTGAGGCAATTGGGGTTAAGTGACTTGCCCAGGGTCACACAGCTAGGGAATGTTAAGTGTCTGAGATCACATTTGAACTCAGGTCCTCCTGACTTCAGGGCTGGTGCTCTATCCATTGCGCCACCTAGCTGCCCAACAATGAAATGTTTCAAACCAGTTCCAATTGTTCAGTAAAGAAAGCCATATGCACCCAGAGAGAGGGATATGAAATGTGGACCACAACACAATATTTTCATGCTTTCTATAGGTTTGCTTGCATTGGGTTTCCTTTCTCAGATTTTTTTTTCTTGTTAAATACGATTTTTCTTGCACAGCAATATAAGTGTGGAAATATGCATACATATATTCGATCTGTCAAGCATTTTAATATAATTAACATGTAGTGGATATCCTTCCATCTAGGGGAGGGGAGGGGACTGGGGGGGGAATTTGTAACGGAAAACTTTGTAAGGGTCAATACCCTCCTAATCTTGTCTCCATTAGTTTTGTTTGTACAAAACCTTTTTAACTTAATATAGTCAAAATTATCTATCTGGTGTTCAGTTAAGAGTTCCAATTCTTTGGACATAAATTCTTTCCTTCTCCACAGGTCTGAGAGGTAAACTATCCTATGTTCCTCTAATTTGCTTATAATATCACTCTTTATGTCTAAATCATGAACCCATTTAGATCAATACATATGCTTTGCAAATAAAAAGCTTTAATAAAAATAATTTAAAGAGAGAGAGAGAGAGTGAACTTTTAAAAATCAGGGCTTTAGAAAAAAAAAGTGGGAAATAGAGTGGGGGTGGGGAATACTGGATCTTCCTAAATCATTGCTTATTAATAATCTCTCTCAACATATACATATGTAATAGGATTTAATATATATTTTAACATATTTAACATGTATCGGACTACCTGCCAATACAGGTGAGGAGGGGGTAGGAGGAAGAAGGGAAAAATTTGGAACAGAAAGTTTTGCAAGGGTCAGTGTTGAAAAATTACCCATGCATATGTTTTGTAAATAAAAAGCTTTAATAAAATTATAGATAGATAGACATACATATGTATCTATATATATATTCAAATCCCGTCATTGAGCATTTTCCTATTGAACTGCAGACACAAAGAAAGATAATGAAAATGAAGTTAAAATTTGTAGAGTATGAGAGTTGATAGAGTTTTTGCTTGAAGGTACCAAGCTTGGCTGGGTGAGATCTCTTGATGCACAAATACCTCCTAATAAGGGGGTCCCATTCAGGTGCATCCCATTCTACTCATGATACTCCACATTGTAGAAGCTTTAGACTAGGACACATCAAACCACGTCTGATTTTCTTTTCCTTCTCTATTATAGATTCTATGATGGAATGGATCTCTTCCCCATAAGGTTCTCAATTATTTGTATACCATCAACCAGGTCCTTTTGTTTGTTTATTTGTTTATTTTATTTAAAGCTTTTTATTTTCAAAACATTTGCATAGGTAATTTTTTTAACATTGACCTTTGCATAGTCTTGTGTTTCAGATTTTCCTCTTTCCTTCCATCCCTTCCCCTAGATGGCAAACAATCGAATATATGTTATACATGTTAAAATATATGTTAAATCCAATATGTGTAAACATATTTATAAAATTCTCTTGCTGTACTAGAAAAATCAGATCAAAAAGGAAAATAAATGAGTATGAAAACAAAATGCAAGCAAAAAACAACAAAAAGAGTGAGAATGTTATGTTATGATCCACACTCAGTTTCCACAGTTCTCTCTCTGGATTTAGATGGCTCTCTTTAGCACAAGATCATTGGAACTGGCATCACTCTCTCATTGTTGGAAAGAGTCATGTCCATCAGAATTGTATCATATAATATTGATGTACAGTGATCTCCTGGTTCTACTCATTTCACTTAGCATCAGTTCATCTAAGTCTCTCCAGGCCTCTCTAAAATCATCCTCCTGATTGTTTTTTATAAAACAATAATATTCCATAACATTCATATACCATAATTTATTTAGCCATTTTCCAGTTTCTTGACATTACAAAAAGGAAAACCAACATTTTTGCACATGTGGGTCGCTTTCCTTCCTTTAAGATCTCTTTGGGATATAGGCCCAATAGAAACACTGCTAGGTCAGAGGGTATGCATAGTTTGATAATTTTTTGCACATAATTCCAAATTGCTCTCCAGAATGGTTGGATCTGTCCATAGTTGCACTAGCAATGTATTAGTGTCCCAGTTTTTCCACATCCCCGCCAACATTTGTCTTTTCCTGTCATCTTAGCCAATCTGACAGGTGTGTAGTGGTATCTCAAAGTTGTCTTAAATAACTCAGTAGTTATTTAGAGCTCTTTTTCATATGACTAGAAATGGTTTTAATTTCTTCATCTGAAAATTGTCTGTTCATATCCTTTTTGACCATTTAACAATTGGAGAGTGGCTTGAATTCTTATAAATTTGAGTCAATTCTCTATATATTTTAGAAATGAGGCCTTCATTAGAGCCCTTAAATGTAAAAATATTTTACCAGTTTATTGCTTCCCTTCTGATCTTGTCTGCATTAGTTTTGTTTGTACAAAAACTTTTTAACTTAATATAATCAAAATGACCTATTTAGTATTCAACTATGAGTTTTAGTTCTTCTTTGGACACAAATTCCATCCTTCTCCACAGATCTTAGAGGTAAACTATTCTATGTTCTTCTAATTTGCTTATAATATCACTATGTCTAAATCATGAATCCATTTTGACTTTATCCTGATATGTGGTGTTAGGTGTGGGTCAATGCCTAGTTTCTTCCATACTAGTTTCCAATTTTTCCCAGAAGTTTTTGTCAAATAGTGAGTTCTTATCCCAAAAGCTGGGGTCTTTGGATTTGTCAAATACTAGATTGCTATAGTTAATGACTATTTTGTCCTGTGATCCTAACCTATTCCACTGATCGACTACTCTATTTCTTAGTAACAAATGTTTTAGGTCTGGCACAGCTAGGCCACCTTCAATGACATTTTTTTTTCCATTAATTCCCTTGAAATTCTTGACCTTTTGTTCTTCCAGATGAACTTTGTTATTATTTTTTTTTTAGGTCTGTAAAATAATTTCTTGTGAGTTTGATTGGTATGGCACTAAAATAGATTAATTTAGGTAGTATTGTCATTTTCATTATATTTGCTCAGCCTACCCATGAGCACTTGCTATTTTTCCAACTGATTAGATCTGAATTTATTTGTGTGGAAAGTGTTTTGTAGCTGTGCTCATATAGTTCCTGACTTTCCCTTGGCAGATAGATTCCCAAATATTTTATACTATCAACAGTTATGTTGAATGGAATTTCTTTTTGTATCTCTTGCTGCTGGATTTTATTGGTAAAATATAAAAATACTGATGATTTATGTGGATTTATTTTGTATCCTACAATTTTGCTTAAGTTGTGAATTGTTTATAGTAGTTTTTTAATTGATTCTCTAGAGTTCTCTAAGTATATCATCATATCATCTTCGAAGAGTGATCATTTGGTTTCCTCATTACCTACTCTAATTCCCTTAATCTCTTTTTCTTCTCTTATTGCTAACGCTAACATTTCTAATACAATATAGTAATGGTGATAGTGGGCAACCTTGTTTCACCCCTGATCTTATTGGGAATGGTTCTAATTTGTTCCTACTACATATGATGCTTGCTGATGGTTTTGAATAGATGCTACTGATCATTTTAAGGAAAAGTCCATTTATTCCTATACTCTCTAGTGTTTTTAATAAGAATGGGTGTTAGACCCAGAGAGAGGGATCTGAATGTGGACCACAACATAGCATTTTCACGCTCTCTATTGATGTTTACTTGCATTATGTTTCCCTTCTCAGATTTTTTTTTCTTGTAGATCTGATTTTTCTTGTGCAACAATATAATTGTATAAATATGTATACACATTTGATTTGTCAAGTATTTTGACATGGTTAATATGTATTGGACTTCCTGCCATCTAGGGGAGGTGGTGGGGGGTAGGGGAGAAAAATTTGTAACATAAAGCTTTGCAAAAGTCAATGTTGAAAAATTACCCATGCATATGTTTTGTAAATAAAAAGCTTTAATTTAAAAAAAAAAAAGAATGTGTGTTAGATTTTATCAAATGTTTTTTCTGCATCTATTGAGATAATCATGTGATTTTTGTTATTGATCATCAGTCAATTATGCTAATAGTTTTCTGAATATTGAACCAGCCCTGCATTCCAACCAGGTCCTTTTTAGTAAGAATCAAATAAAAACAGAATTTCTTCTTTTCAGAAAAAAAATTTTTTTTCAATCAAAAAGTGCTTACTATGTTCCAGGTACTGTATTAAATGAGGATAAAAAGAAAGGTTAAAAACAATTCCTTCCCTCATGGAGTTCACATTTTAATGGGGAAGATAACATGTAAATAGTGAGATACATATAAAATAGATGCAGAGTGAAAAGTACTAGATTAGAAAAGATCTCAGCAGAAGGCATGATTTGAACTAAGTTTTGAAGGAAACCAGGAAAGCCAGAAGGCAGAGACCAGAAGATAAAATTCTAGTCTTGGGGGTAAAAATGTAACAGAGCTTTGAAATAGTTTCTAGTCTGACAAACTGACTAAGAAGGAGGGTTCAAGACAGTAGTACAAGGAGAAAGAAGTGTCACAAAAACTTAAAGAGAAGTTTAGGAGATAGCCTCAGCACTAACCATAGGAATTTTCACCTCCAGGACAGCGTGGGGAAAGATTGAGGGAATCTCTGCTGATAAGGGATGCCAGGCCCACTGTGCAGCTGAGATGTGGCCCTGGGCAGGAAGAAACAAGAACACATCCAGTGAGTGCAAAAGAGTGGGGCTGGGACACTGTTGGCTTTGGGCACTTAGAGGAGGGGAAAAGTAGTTGATTTCCAGGCCCAAGCCAGAGGGGGAAATTGAAAAAATAGCTTAAACCAGAGGTACTCTCCCTTATACCCCAGGACTAGAAGTGATTCCACTAACAAGCTCCTATAAAGAAAAAACAAAAATGAGCAGGCAAAAGAGAAAGAATATAACCATAGAATGTTACCATGCAAATAGAAATGACCAAAAAGGAGGATATTGAAGTTTAAAAAAAAAAAAGGCTCTCCTATCCCAAAGAGTAAAGTCAAATGGTCACCAGCTGCCCAACAAGAATTCATGGAAGTTCTTTAAAAAAAAACTTTAAAAATCGAAAGAGATTGAAGAAAAATAAATATTTCAAATCCAAGAAAAGCAAGGAAATTATGAAAAGAAAGTCAACCAACTTAAAAAAGGAGGTTCTAAGGAAAAAAAATGACTCCTTGAAAATTAGAATTGGGGAAGGTGAAGCCAGTAGTTTTAAGAGACCAAGAAGTAAAAAAACAAAATATAAAGAATGAAAAAATTGAAGAGAATGTATAAGACATCCCATAAGAAAAGCAACAATTTATAAAGAAATAAGAGGCTAAGGAAATAGGCTAAGGGAGAAGATATAAAAGGGTGTGTTGATTAATGGGAATGGGATAAGGTATGTAGAATATTGGGAATAGGATAAAAAGGGATAAGGTGGAGGGGAAGAGGATAAGTGATTGATCCTTGGAGGACAGGATAGATTAAGTAATAGGAGGCCAAGGTAGCTGGTACATATAAAGCAGAGGACTCAGGCTATGATAGGGAATATGAAATACCTACAAAGATAAAATAAAAATCAGGTGTAGAAATGATTATATAAAAACATCAGAAGTAGTAATCATGATCTCAAAGTTAAAGGTAAAATATATTTAATCAAAAGAGAATAACAGGACAACTATACTATATGAGAGCCATATTAATCAATATTGTTTTAGACTATTTTAAAATAGTTTATTTTAAAATTTTGTATGAAATGATGAGTTAATGGAGTTAAAAATATGGAAAGATTTGGATTTATTTAAGTTTAAAATTAATAAAGAAAAATAATAAGAGCAAATAATAGGCCAGAGAGAGTCCTGCTTTTGTAAAACATGTAAAGCTCTATTTTTGCAAAGCATCTATTGTAAGACCTACTAGATAACTCCTGAGGTCACTGACAAAGTTTAGTGATTTTCCTAAGATCAAGAAGTTAATCAGATACATGATTTAAAATGATATGTTCCCAAATTTAGACCCAGTATTGTTCATTAAATTACCCAACAGGGAATTGAATTAAAATAGTTACATAGATGTAAAAAAAGAAAGAAAGAAAAAGGAAAAGGAAAGAAAGGAAGAAGAGCTATTTGGTGCAAAGGTTTTTTCTCTTTCAGTCCTTATCTTAACTATAACTACATTTATTTTGTTAGTGCAAAAGCTTTATATATTTGAAATTATCTACTTTATCTTTTATAATCATCTCTATCTTATATCTACTTATGAATTCTTCCCCTATCAACATTTGCATAACTTATTTTTTTTAATTTTTTAATTTTATTTTATTTTAAAAAAAAGAATAAGGAAAATAGAAAAACAGAAAAGGAATACAAAACAAAATAAAACAAAACAAATGTGCCCAGCAAAACATCTGGAAGGATTCAAAATATATAACCACAAATTACCAATTCAAGAAAGTATATATAGTAGTAGAAGAAATTATATTCATGAATGTTCATCTTTTCTTTACTTCCTTCTAATTTATTCTTTCATTCTGTGCTGTACACTTTTTTCCTTTATTCTATTTTTCCCCTTTCATTCTCCCCTCCAAGCAAGCTGTAGTTAAGAAAGGATCTATTTATGTATACATATATAAATACATACATACACACACACACACACACTCACACCACCTTCCACCCACATATACATACACATATCTTTCCTATTCCTGCTGACTTTTTGTTTTATTTCTGTACCTTAACTTGCCTCACTTAACCTTCCCCATTCATGGATCCATCCCTTATCTTTTTCCCTCACCCTTTGCTTCCCCATCTGCCCATCCCTCCATCCTTATTTCTTTATAGATTTTGGAGGATGCTATAGTCTTCATGATATGTAATGTTGTCTATTTGACCCATTCCTGATGTGAATAGATTTTCAGAACTACAACCCCCTTCCCCCCTATAATGCCTCTGTATCTATTCTTCTTCTCTACCTCATTTGCATGACATAATTACTATTTTTTTCTTAACTCTGCCCCAATCTTTTTTTGAGCTACCCTATTATTGATGTCAATCTTAAACATGTGGCATACATTTCCCATGTAAAAAACAAACAAAATTTGTCTATGTTAGTTTCCTTGAAATTGATCTTTGACATTGGCTCTTATATGTTAAATGTTTCTATTAAGTTTTCGTTTGATTGATAGAAAGTTCTGAAAATCTGCAAGTTCCTTGAATATCCATTTTTTTTCTCAGTCAATATTGATAATTTTGCTGGATATGATAGTTTTGGTCGCAGGCTTAATTCTTTTGATTGTCAGTAGACATGATTCCAGGATCTGTGGTCTTTTATTCTTTCTTGCAAAATCTTCTATTTGATTTGGGGTTTTAAAATTTTTAAATAATATTCCTATGCGTTTTCCACAAAGGATCTCACTGAGGTGGTGATCGGTGGATTTTTTCTATTTCTATTTTCCCCTCATGTTCTATCACTCTAGGACAATTTTCTTGGATTATTTTTTTAAGCTTTTTATTTTCAAAACATATATATATATATATATATATATATATAATTTTCTTGGATTATTTCTTGCATTAATGTGTCAAGGTTCTTTTTTTTTTTTTTTTTTTTTTTTTGTTGTTGCAACAGGGGTTAATTGACTACCCCAAGGTCACACAGCTAGGGAATGTTAAGTGTCTAAGACCAAATTTGAACCCAGGTCCTCCTGACTTCAGGGCTGGTGCTCTATCCACTGCACCACCTAGCTGCCTCAGGTTCTTTTTTTTTTAATCACAACTTTCAAACAATTCAATTTTCCTTATATTTTCTCTTCTAAATTTATTCTCCAGATCTGTCATTTTTCTTAAAAGATGTTTCACATTCTGTTCTATTTTTCATTCTTTATAATCCTTTTTGTTATTTCTTGGTCTCTCATAACTTCACTGGCTTCTCCTTGCCCAATTCTAATTTTCAAAGAATTATCTTCATCTTTGAGACTCTGTATCTCCTTATCGAGTTGGTTAACTTTTTTTCATAGTCTTCTTGTTTTTCTTGAATGGTTTTGGGGTTTGGTTTTTTTTTTTTTTTTTTAGTTTTTCTTCAATGTCTCATTTGATTTTTAAATTCTTTTTGGAGTTCTATAAATTTTCTCTGGTCAGGGAATCATTTTATGTTATTCTTTGAGGTAAAAGCTTTTTTTTTGTTACTTCAGTATCCTCCTCTGAAGATGAACCCTGGTCTTCCTTGTACCCTGTTCTGCCTAAGTTTCTATGGTTGGGTTCTTTCTTCTTAACTGGTTCATTTTATTTTTTTAAATAAGAGGTATTAATGTAAGCACCTCTCATGTGGGGAGGAGGATGATGCCTCTGGCTTCACTTCAGCTCTCCCCTCTGACCAGGAACCCCAAACCAAGAGTTCCATTCTCCTGCAAGTGCGGTAAGCCATCAGTGTATCTCTACCCCACTGCTGCTGCATTTATGAGTTTCCTGGTTCCTTCTCACCCAGGGCCTCAACTCTGCACCACAGCTGGGCCTGTCATTACTAATCAGCCAAAGTTCATTCAGTCTTCCAGGACTCAGACCCTGGACTCCTCAATCTGTCAGTGAGGTGAAAGTTTCTGTGGTTCCTGCTGAGGCTCCAGCCAAATCCAATTAGCCCCAGGGCTCCCCACTGGGTGTTTCAGCAGAGGCAGCTTGGAGATGTTTGCACTCCACACAGATTAATCCACAATCCAAGTCTTCCTTCAGATCTTCTAGGGTTGTACCAAGAGGTCTGTACTGCCCCAAGTCTTCTTGATTTTCCTCCAATTTGTGTTTGCCTTGAGGCACAATTTGTTCTATTTGTGGGGGAAATCTGGAGAGCTTGAAAATTTACTAACTTAACTCCACCATCTTCCCAGAATTCTCCCATAATTTATTCTTACCTTTAAAATATAATATTTTATTGTTATCTTTTGTTTTTACATTGCTTACATTTTCTCCAGTATCCCTCTCCCTCTGATCTAAGTAAATAATTTTTTTTTTGAAAAGGAGCAGGGTAGACGTCATCATTAATCACAAAATAGATAAGTTCCACTATATCAAGTTAAAAAGTTTTTGTACAAACAAAATGAATGCAGACAAGATTAGAAGGGTAGCAGTAAACTGGGAAAATATTTTTACATCCAAAGGTTCTGATAAAGGCCTCATTTCTAAAATATATAGAGAATTGACTCAAATATATAAGAATTCAAGCCATTCTCAAATTGATAAATGGTCAAAAATATGAACAGACAATTTTCAGACGAAGAAATTGAAACTATTTCTGGTCACATGAAAAAGGTGCTCCAAATCACTATTGATCAGAGAAATGCCAATTAAGACAACTCTAAGATACCACTACACACCTGTCAGATTGGCTAAAATGACAGGAAATGATAACGAGGAATGTTGGAGGGGATGTGGGAAGACTGGGACACTGATACATTGTTGGTGGAACTGTGAACAGATCCAACCATTCTGGAGAGCAATTTGGAACTATGCTCAAAAAGTTATCAAACTGTGCATACCCTTTGACCCAGCAGTGTTTCTACTGGGCCTATATCCCAAAGAGATTTTAAAGGAGGGAAAGGGACCCACATGTGCAAGAATGTTTGTGGCAGCCCTTTTTGTAGTGGCAAGAAACTGGAAATTGAAAGGATGCACATCAATTGGGGAATGGCTGAATAAATTATGGTATATGAATGTTATGGAATATTATTGTTCTGTAAGAAACAGTCAACAGGAGGTTTTCAGAGAGGCCTGGAGAGACTTGCATGAGCTGATGCTGAGTGAAATCAGCAGAACCAGGAGAACATTATACACAGCAACAAGACTATACGATGATCAATTCTGATGGACGTGGTTCTCTTCAACAATGATGTGATTCAAACCAGTTCCTATTGTTCAGTGATGAAGATAGTCATATACATCCAGAGAGAGGCCTGTGGGAACTGAGTGTGAACCACAACACAGCATTTTAACGCTTTTTGTGAATATTTCCATGCATTTTGTTTTCCTTCTTAGGTTGTTTTTTTTTCTTCTTCTCTTTCTAGATCTGATGTTTCTTGTGCAGTAAGATAACTGTATAGATATGTATACTTTTATTGGATTTTTCATTTATTTACCCTTATTTAGCACGTTTTGTTTTGCCTGTCGGGGGGGGGGGGGGGGCACGGAGGGGAAAAGCTTGGGGAAAAAAAAGTTTTTTCAAAGGTCAATGTAGAAAAGTCACTCATATGTTTTGTAAATAAAAAGCTTTTAATAAAAAAAAAAAAGAAAGAAAAGGAGCAGGGTATCAGCAAAACACTGAAAAAAAAAATTGATGTAGCACTGACAAAAAAAAAATCTGTGATCAGATTCAGTATTCCATATTTATGGATTTTTCCTTGGTAGAGGAGCAGGGGCTTGGAGGTATCTTGTCATACCTCTTTTTTGGAGATCTTTTTTGTTTGTTTGTTTGTTTGTTTGTTTGTTTTGTTTTTTTTGTTTATCTTAAAGGTTTTGTTGATGTCTTTTGTTTTTATATCATAGTTACTATTACATAATCCTCCACCACCATCCCAAATGAGCCTTCCCTTATAATAGAGAAATACAGTTAAGCAAAACCAACTGACAAAGCAACCACATCTAATAGCTTATGTAATGTTCTTGTTACACCAATACCACCACTTTCTGTGGTATATTTCTTCATCTTGGTCATTATGATTATATATTGTTCAACTTCATTTTTTCCTAATAACATCCTGTAGCTATTTTGTATATTATTCTCTTGGTTCTGCATCTCTGAATTCTTTATATTCACAGTTTCTTAGAGAATAATAATATTCCATGCCATTCACATGAACAATCTGTTTAGCCATTTTGCAGTAGATGGATATCTACTTTATATGCAAATTTTCATTGCCACAAACATTTCTGTTGTATATATTTTGGTATGATTATGTTTCCAAACCTTTTTTCTCCCTTCAGTCTAGAGTACTTAGCCTGTGAGATCTCTTGGGATAAAACAGTATGAACAATTTAGTGACTTTTCTTATATACTTGAGAATTCTTTTCCACAATGGTTGGACCAGCTCATAGATGTATAAAGAAAGTGTTAGCATTCTGTATCTCCTCCAATAGTCATTATTGTTATCTTTTATCACTGGTTTTCAGGGTGTAAAGGAAAACCTCAGAATTGTTTTAATATGTTATTTCTCTTATTAGTGATTTGACACAATGTTTCCTATAGTTAGCAATCATTTATCTTTTTTTTTTTTTTTAAAGAACTATTCACTTATATCCTTATTGGGGAATGATCTTTTAGATCTAATCTTTTAGATTTGTGTCAAATCTCTTTAGAATTTAGATGTAAAACCTGTAGCAGGATGATTTCAGAGAGGCCTGGAGAGACTTGCATGAACTGATGCTGAGTGAAATGAGCAGAACCAGGAGATCATTATATACAGCAACAACAAGACTATATGATGATCAATTCTGAAGGACATGACTCTCTTTAGCAATGAAATGTTTCAAACCAGTTCCAATTGTTCAGGAAAGAAAGCCATATACACCCAGAGAGAGGGATGTGAAATGTGGACTACAACATATCATTTTCATGTTCTCTATTGATGTTTGCTTGCATTGAGTTTCCTTTTTCAGATATTTTTTCTTCATGTAGATATGAATTGTTTTTGCACAGCAAGATAAGTGTGGAAATATGTATACATCTATTTGACTTGTCAAGTATTTTAACATAATTAACATGTAGTGGACTTCCTGCCATCTAGGGGAGGGGAGAGACTGGGGGGGCGGGGAATTTGTAACAGAAAGCTTTGTAAGGGTCAATGTTGAAGAACTACCCATACATATGTTATGCAAATAATAAGCTTTAATAAAATAAATAAAATAAAATGAGGTGTTGACCTCAGCCTTGAAGGATTCTTCTAGGTCTTAAAAACATATGATCTTGTAGTAGACTTCCTGCCATCTAGGGGAGGAGTGAGGGTTGGGGGAGGGAGGGGCGGAATTTGTAACAGAAAGCTTTGCAAGGGTCAATGTTGAAAAATTACCCATACATGTTTTGCGAATAAAAAGCTTTAATAAAAACAAATAAACAAATAAACAAAAAACCTGTAGCAGATCAATTTTACACAAAGATATTTCCTCACAATTATCTTTTTTTCTAATTTGTGCTACATTGATGTAGCACTTACCTCCCAGAGTTATTAAGAGGAACTAATGAAATAGTATTTGTAAAATGTGTTGTAAATCTTAAAATATTATTTAAGTGCTAACTACTACTACTATTATTGTTGTTAGTATTAAAGGGTTTTTTTTTACCTTCATGTGGTTATGAAGTATGATTATATACTTAGTATTTTATAATTGCTTCTATCCCATGCTTGATTGTAAATTTTTCTGTTATCTATACCTATGTATTTGAGCAAAGATTTTTGGAGTCAATACTTTAAACTGAAGTCTTAAAGCAACAGCTCTGAACCAACCGGCAGATCTCTAAGCTAATTCACATATACCACTGCCTCTACACAAATCCTTCTTCTCTGTCTCATCTTTTCCAAAGTCTGCCAGAATTTCTCTAAGGAGCAGTGCCAACATTACACTATATGCACACCCTACAGATACACTGATGATATTAAGGCTTCCAGAAAATAAAAAGTAATCATCCTTCATTTTAAGATCTTCCACCTCCTTTAGCTTTTTAAAAGACTTACAATGACTCTGTGGGACAGACTGAGCAGAGGTTACTATTCCCATTTTGTAGATGAGGAAACTGAAACCCAGAGAGTGGAAATGATTTGACCATGATCAAAAAATATTCAGTGATTAAGCCCTTACTTTTAGAAACCAAGATTTGACTTCCAGCCTAGTATTCTTTTTAACTAGAAGTCTAACTCAAGATATGTTAATCAATCATCAAATATTTATTAAGTACCTAAGTGCAGTTAGTTGGCACCAGACCTAGAGTCAGGAAAATCTGAGTTCAAATCTAGTTTAAACACTTAGCTGTGTGACTCTAGACAAGTCACAAGTTCAAATGAGTTGGAGAAGGAAATGGCAAACCACTCCAGGATGTTTGTCCAGAAAACCCCAAATGTGGTCACAGAGTTGGATGTGACTGAAACAACTCAACAATAGCATAATTTTAAATGCATTCAGGATCAATTTTTTAGATTTTGAAAACAATAGAACAACTCCCAAAAGGACAAAGTTACCTGCATAATGTTACAAAGCAACTGAGAAAAAATCAGCAACTATTGACTGGTATGTCTATTTTCCTATCTCTATAAAATTGTTATGAGGATGGTATTTGTATTTATGGAGGGTATCCTTGATGAAAGTGAGAATTCAATTTAATTTAATAAACATTAATTAAGTATCTACTATATGCAAGATTCTGGGTCCAAGTACTGGGTTTTTGTTTGTTTTTCTAAGTCTGCACCAGTGATTTCATTGGTATGGAAACTCCCAGTGTAGAATTTCCTACACTCTTGTGTTCTATATATCTCTTCTAACTCACAGAATAAGAAAGTAGCCTGACATAGCTGAGAAGTTAAATTACTTGCCCAGTGTCATGCCTTGAACCTCAACCCAAGGTCATCTCCCTAAACTTCCCTACTTCTCATTTCTGGAGATAAAACAAGAAAAATAGTAACCCCTCCCTTCAAGGAATTTACATTCTGTTGGTGAAATATCATGTAAAACATTAATACAAGATAATTTAAGGAGGGAGACAGACAGAGAATTCTAGCAGCTGGGAGAACCAGTAAAATTGCCTGGGCTGTGTTTGGATGGAAGCTAAAGATGCCTGGGGGCAGAGGTGAAGTAGAATGGGTTCTAAGCTTGTGGGAGGGCCTGTGGGAGATAAAACGTAGGGCTGAGACTGGCTACTACGTTCCCGAGAGTCTGGAATGTAAAGAATGTGAAGGGGAAATCATGTGACAGGTCTGAGGAGATAGGTTACAGCTAAAATGTGAGGTTTAAAGAGTGTCTTATAAAAACAGTAACAACCAAGGCCTGGATAATTGTGAACAGGGAAATTAAATTGTCAGATCTGTCTGCACTTTAAGATTATTTTTTGTCTGCAGATAGACTGGAGAAGAGGGAGACTAGAATCAGGGAGAACTATTTAGGTGGTCTCCAACTAGGTGCAAGAGTTAAAGGGAGGCATATAACTTTGTAAGTGGAGAGAAAGTAGAATCGATAACTCTTGGAAACTGGATATGTGAGGTAATGAAGGGAGAAGAGTTAAGGATGATTTCAAGGTTCTAAACCTAGGTAACTGAAAGGAAGGTGGTCCTCTTGTCCTCAATAAAAATGGGAAAATTCCAAGGAGGTTTTGGAGAAAACTTGAGTTCTATTTTTGGACCTGTTGAATTTAATGTGCCAATGGGACATCCAGATGCCCAGCAGTTCGAGTTCAGAAGACAAATTAGGGCTGAATTTTTCTAGATTTGGGAATCATTAAGAAAGAGAAGATCATTCACAGGAACAGATGAGATCATGGAAGGAAAGAAAAGAAATAAGGAGAGGGAGTCCACCTTGAGAGACACCTGCATTGAAGGGGTGAGGTGGGGATGGTGATGCTTTTCCAGTCTGTACTCCATACCACCCACAGGAGAACCAGGGGAGAACAAGATTATCATAAAAACCTGTGGCAAGGGATTGTCTAGGAAGAGATTTTAGTCCTTGTTGATGAAAAAGTGCAATGAAGTCCTCAAATTGAGTTGCTAAAAGTAGTTTCTAGATAAGCTTTGAGAGCAGTTTCAGGCAAATAGTCGAATCAGAGATCAGGCTGCACGGGGTTAAGTGAATGGGAAGAGAGAAAATGGAGACAAAGAATGCAGACTTTTTTTCTTGGGAGCTTGGTGGGGGAAAAGTGGAGTCACTATAGCTTAGGGGAGACTGTAGGTCCAAATGAGTATTATTTAAGGGGGGGTTACTTGGGTATGTTTGTTGCAACAAAGATGAAGCAAGTAGGTAGGTAAATATTTGAGAAAAGGAGAAGAAATGTTTGAAAAGAAAGGTCCTGAAAGAGAGGGAAAAAGAGATCAAGGGTACAAGAAGAGAAATTGGGCACGGCAAAGAAAAAAAGCTACCTCTTTCTCAGAGCCTTGCATCTAAAAAAGGAAAGAATGGAGAACAGAGGGAATTTATGGTGTGGAGTAAAAAAGAAGACGGAGTTCACAGTGGATGAACTTGATTTTATCAGTAAAAGAAGTGGCAAAGGTCCCCAGCTAAGATCGAGGGAGGGAGGTGGGAAGCTGTAGCTTTGGGGGCTTGAAAGAAAAGGTTTAGAATAGTTGCTATAGGGAACAGGGAAGAAAGAAAAGAATGCTATGCCTTGGGGACAAATTGAGAGAAAATAATATACATTTTATTAGATCCATTCCAATTGTTTGACTTTTAAAATTTTAATTTTAAAATTATGACAAATTTGAAAAATACCAACAAGCACATTTCTCTTACTAAAAAATCAATTTATTAAAAAAAAATCTTTGAGTTCCAACTCCTCTTCTCTCTCACCCGTCCTCCATCCACTGATAAGTCAAGCAATATATCAACTATAAATGTAGAGTCATGCAAAACCTATTTCCATATTAAATATGTTGCAAAAAAAAACAAAAACCAAGAAAAAGCATGAAAAATAAAGTGAAAAAAAGTAAAGCATGAACATGAATATACGAAGAATAGAAAAAGGATTTCATAAGAAGTTATGAACTTTAATTGCATAGTTTGTTTTTTATGTATATATTGAATTTAATGACAGTTACAAAACTGCTCTGCTTTTCTGTGTTCCTCCTTGAATATCCTTCTGCTTTTTTCTGTGTGTTTTTTAAATGACTCATTAATGTCCCCTTTTTTGCATCACTTTCTCTCCTCATCATTTCTACAGAAGCATTTACTTGTTATTGAAAGAAGATAGAAATTGGAGCAGAAGTCAGATTCAAACCAAGTTTGGATCCCCATTTGGTCTGGATGACCTTGGGAAAAATCACTTAACTTTTCTGCAAATAATTTCCTTTCGGTAGAACAAGGGATCGGAACAAGATGACCCCTAAAAGTTCTTTCCAATTCAATTGTTTTAGCAAAAGTGGGAACAAAGAAGGCAATTGGTTAGGGTAACCCAGTCCCGTTTGTTTGTTTGAGTTTTATTCATTTTGAATTTAAATACAAAAAGACAAAATACAAACAAACAAAAACAACAAAAACCCAATCCAAACACCTGTACACAGTACAACATAAGAAGATTCAATATAAAACCATAAATTTCCATTCCACACTGTTTACTTTTTTGAAAACCTATGTAATGTGTAATATTATCAAAGCTACCCTCCTTTTCTGTGGTTCCCTCTAATTTTTCTTTTCTGCTGTGAATTTTTTTTTCTTCCCTTTCTCCCCACCTTTGTGAAGTTTGCCATTAGGTATATATACATACACACATATGTAAAAAATACTATATATTTTTGTATTTATGAATTGTTTCTCTGGATATGATAGTATCTTCCTTCATAGGTCCTTTTAAAAAATTTTTTCTCTTGGCCTGTGAATTTCTTTCTTTTTAAAAAATTATTTCAAAATAGAAAAAGAAAAAAATTGCCATGTGTATGGCAGAACATGAGAGAATTCAAAATATGGCAATAAATTTCCATTTTTAAGAAAATCTATATAATACACAGTGTTCAGAGTTGTTAATCTTTTCTTTGTAAGTTTTCTTTTGTTCTCTCCGGTATACTTTTTACTTTATTCTTTTTTTCCCCTTTTCTCCCCTTCCCTCCATTCCCACGTCTACCCCTGAAGGCTGTACAATTAAGTGCAGACTTCATAGATTCTTTTTTTTTTTTTTTGCTTTTTGCTAAGGCAATTGGGGTTAAGTGACTTGCCCAGGGTCACACAGCTAGGAAGTGTCTGAGATCAGTTTTGAACTCAGGTCCTCCTGACTTCAGGGCTGGTGCTCTATCCACTGCGCCACCTAGCTGCTGACTTCATAGATTCTTTACTGTTGGTTTGAAATTAGTTTAAAATATGATAGAATTCACTTGTAAATCCATCTGATCCTGATACTTTTTCTTAGGAAGCTCATTTGTGGCCTTTTCAATCCTCTTTTCTAAAATAGATTCTTAGATATTCTGTTTCCTCTACTGTTATTTTAGGCAGTTTATATTTTTGTAAATATTCTTCCATTTCATTTAAATTGTTAACTTTATTGGCATATAATTGAACAAAATAACTCCTAATAATTACTTTGATTCCATCTTCATTATTCACCCTTTATATTTCTATTTCATTGGGTTTTTTTCATAAAACCAAATCCTAGTTGCATTTATTAATTTAATGTTTTAATTTTTAAGATATTTGACTGATGGGGCAGCTAGGTGGCGCAGTGGATAGAGCACCAGCCCTGAAGTCAGGAGGACCTGGGTTCAAATCTAGTCTCAGACACTTAACATTCCCTAGCTGTGTGACCCTGGGCAAGTCACTTAACCTCAATTGCCTCAGCAAAAAGCAAAAAAAAAAAAAAAAAAAAAA